>BLSH010147574.1:207273-219141 GCA_018402905.1 Glandirana rugosa
TTCTGGGGGGCGGGGCGGGTGACCACAGCGCATTGGCGCCACGCATCCGCGCCTTACATGCACGTCATGTCCTGGCGGTAGCATGGCGGCGCGAGTTTTCCATCTAGCTGACATTGGCGGGGAGCGGGCGTCGGCTACGGGTCAAGGGTTGGCCCAAGCCGCGGCCCCTCCCTAGGCACGTCACGCTAGCGTGACGTTGATGGCCATCCCCGCCGCGTGGGGCATATATGGAGGGCACTCCCCAGACACGCTTCGTCTCGTTGCACACTCTCATTGAGTACCGAACGGAGGACGGTGCTGTCCGTTTTTATTCCAAGGTAACTCCCACAGGTCATCCACAATCTGGTTGTCAGCTTGCTCTCTCTTCATCTATTTCCCCCTACTATTGTTCTCATTCTTCTGGTGATGGTCCTTGTTATGGTGGACTTGGGTCCTTCTGACTTTGTTTCACTTCTCACTTGATGGTATGGAATTTACTGCTCATAACACTCACCCATGTTTCTTGCATTAGCATGTTTCCACCGGCCACCCTTTTCAACTGGTGCTATATCCCAATTGACACCTTTCAGAAGAATTTGGATTATCCTACTTAATACACCTATAATTTTTTCCACTTAGATCTTTTTTGGCAAGTTTACACCTCAGGTCACTATATTCATCTTTTGGTGACGGAGGGTCTGTGGAGTGCCACCAGTGTGCTCCTACGTTGTGGGCGAATGGCCATCTCAGCTCCCGGGCCATACGGCATCCTTCGCTTTGGTTTCATGCACACCACACATCAATATGTCCTATTTTTTGTGAGTATTTCAAATCTACTCTCATCCTTCTCTCATAGTGCTTTATCTCACTTTAAACTTAAACTGAGTCATCTTACATGTGTTTTTTGTAGATATATCATAGCATCCGCCCCTGAAGAAGTGTTATATACACGAAACGCGTCGGGCATTCAGGATGTGGCTTCATGCCCAATGGGATCTTTTCTATGACCCATTTACATCTATCATTCATGTACCAATCAATTTTTTGTTTATGCCGCCTAGTTTTGTTATATATGCGTGTGTGTATTCATTCAATCTGATTTTCAACTTACAATCCTTGATGTTGTCAATTTTATAGATTCATGCACAGATATGAACCATGACACTACTGCTATGCCATTGAGCCTGTACAATAATTTTGAACAATCATTTCTCATATGTACTGTATGCACTTCTGTCAATAAACATGTTCATATGTTTTTACCTCATGGGTTAACTGCCTCATTTAAAGTCCCAACTCCCTTTGTTTTTTGTTACTAAACCCGGGATGGAGACACGTCTTTGGACGTGCCTCATTTAAAGTCCCAATAACCCCCTTCTTATCTTATAATGCAATAACAAATATCACATATATAAAAGTAAAAAGTTGTGAAATTCATACATAAGGTACAGTACATTGCATAGAGATATCCTGGTAAGGTTGGAGTAGCCAGGGGTCTTATGCCTAAGCCACATACTCCAATGTTGTCTATGTGCACTGTGCATAAAGGAAACATAATTCAGAATGCATAGGTTAATGTTAAAGCATTTTCATAAAAATCTCAGCAATTAGACTTGTGTCCTTTTATACCCGCCTACCTCCAGGTCCAATCCTGTCCGCACAAACCCCCCCCACCCCCCATAAAAAACACATTTACTCTTGGTCGATCATACAGCAGAGTGGGCTCTTTCCGTGTCCGCTCTGCAGTAACTGAGCGGACACGGATGTGTCATCCACTCACTCTGGTCTGATCAGCAGGGGTTTTGGGAGCTTATTCCCTGCTAATCGGAAGGGAATCTGCCCCATGTGAAAGGGACGTAAGGCTGAGCACTAATATTACATATTTAATCAATGCATATAAGCACTGATTCCCCATAATTCACTGTAGTACAGGGTTTACTAAATGATGGAACGCAGTCCAGACTCAGACCAAGCGACAGTCCTGCCTTGGCGACGGTTGTGCCACTTATAAGCCTGGGTGCTTTTTCTCTCTCTCTAGTCTCCCGCCTGGCCACCGCTATCATCTTCACAGCGGGCAGGGGATGAGAGGTGCTGCAAATCAGGTCAAAGGGTGGGATTCAGCAATCACCTGCTTGTTAATGTAATAAGTTGTGCAGCTACCGCCCTCTGTCCCGATATGCAGCACCTCCTGCCCACTGTGAGCATGATAGTGGGAGAGAACACCCAGCTGCTAAGTGCCTCTGCCCTGGTAGGACTCTGTAAAAAGGAGCTGTGATGTGTTCTAGTACAAATATGAGATTGAGACCTCTGCCATGAAAAAATTTTTACAAACTGGACCCCTATGAATTTTAATGCAAGACCTCTGCTGTAGTACATAGAGATTGCTTCATTTACTCACACTTAGGTGGGAGACAGTCAATGCCTACCAGCTCATACGGTCTCAACAAGTCCAGATCTAGTGATAAATAAAAGCTGCTGATACCCCTGGAAGAGGTTGTAAACAGATTAGCCCTAAAGTGTGTAACCAGCGCAATCAGAGGTCCAACACCTGCAGGTATTAATGAGCAATAATTAAACGCAGGTTTGTCTACACAGCTAGGTTGCAGCTTCTGTTGATCTCCGAGCAGTTTTCACTCTGCTCTGCAACTTGAGAGGTGTTGGGGCTGCTGTCCTTGCCTCCAAATTGTCACACAAATGGTGGAAAGGAGCAAAAAACTTGCAAGAGGCACACAACCATCCAGAGCAACCAACACCCAAAGAGAAGACATCCTCCCAAGGGTACGCCACACTGTGCCTCCCCACAGTATGGGCATAATAGAAAGGAGAGCTATAAGAAAAAAACTCCAACCAACCTACCTTGAAGCAATCTGCCAGATTCGTAACTGCTGTCATGGCGAAATCAGATTGCATGTTTTAGCATTGCTGACCAGATGAAGTCTGCCGTAATACACCAGGGATGATCCAGGTCTGCCTACTGCTCCATCCTCCAACCACTTGTGCTCCCCTCCCTGGTGTCTGAATGCTGGCACCAGGGTATAATTACACACCCACCATACTGTTATCCACTCAGAGGGACTCACAGCGTAGCAGGCCACATTCTATCCTGACCCATGCACAATGCTTCACCTGGCTTAGAAGACATGCATCACCTATCTGGAAGTAGTCAAGGACTCTGGATGTCTCTGCTCAACCTTGCTGATACACAGGGGAGTGGAACATGAACCTGCTTCAACCATGCAGCTCTACCTATAAATGATTTTGGAACCCAGTGGCCAAGATCCACCCATACTGATTGGCAGCATTTATCAGGGACTCAGCCAGTCACCGAGGACTTGGAGTCTGACCAAATATGAGTAAAGTAGGGCTCCACTACAGTCTCTGTACCCACGGGGATAGCGGCTTCCCCTCCGACAGTGAAGGAAGCTTGGGGAAAATGGAGACGGTGATGAGGAGGGAAGGTCCCACAACTAAGATACTAACAAACGTAGCCTAGAAAACTCCAGGTGTGCAACCCCACCAAGTCCACTGTCGCTGGAATCACGGGGAAGGATATCCTGAGAGGCCTCTGCAAATAGCATGAAGGCCTGAGGTAACAACAACATACCATTTTGATGTTCCTGTTAGGCTGGAGGAAACACATATACAAGGACATTTAGTGACTGCACTCTTAATTTGAATGTGGATGATGAGTTTTTGGTTTTAGGTAGGTAAAGCATCTCTCTCTCTCTCTCTCATGTGCTGTTCTTGAAGAGGATTTGGGAAAAGGAGGTTATATGGAGAAAACCGCACCCTTTCCTCCACCAGATAGCATTGTAGTTCAAGCACAAGGCACTGTATAATGGAACGTGGATGCGGGTTTTGTTTAATCTACTACCAGGAATTCAAGAAATTACAGGGGCAACCAGACATTTCTGAGGTATGTGCTGACAGCTTATATTGCTGTTGTGATCTGTTATTTTGTTTTCTTTAACGTGAACCTATACTCTAAACTTGAATGACAGCACACTCTGTAACAACTGTAAGCATTATTGTAGCTCAGGTAGAGTGAGTTGCACAGCGGCTCTGCCTTAATAGGCATCACTCCCTCACAATCCTTTGCAATGGAAGAGATCATGCAACCAATATCTTGGCTTTGATCATCTTATCAACTGGCAGAAGAGTCTGGATTTCCCATACTGCAGCAACATGAACGCTTTTCAGCACTGTCACCAACATGTCTTACATAATGAGATTTGCATTTTAAAATAAGCATATAGTATATTTAAAAAAAAAACTATATATAGTAGAAGTCCACTTTAAAATAACCATTTTTTTTTTACAAGAGAACTACTCCAATTAATGTGATCAAACAATCCTCACATATCACAGCACGTAGTCCTGCCATACCTATTCCCTGGTGCTGCACACAGTTCAGCATAGTATTTAATCTTTGGCTCAGTACCACTGGTCCTCATTGTCGCCACTCCCCCATTGGAGAAGGTGAAAGTGATCATTTGGCTGCTTTTACTGGTAGGGAGTACCTGCAGGAGGGAAAAGAGACAGACAGGGTAAGCAATATGTATATAGCTCATGACAAAAACATAGCACAACAAAAAATGGTGCATATATAGCCAAATCATGACACTTACAGGGCTTAAGAGTGTAACTACACCTACATTTACAATTGCCCATCCCAAATCCTCTCTCAAGCACAACCTTGCTGTCCTCTGCCTGGTGTGATATCCCTGACTTGATCGCACAAGCTGCTTGTCAAGAAATTTCTAGCTAGGCCAGCACATGCACTCTGCACCGTAATTTCTCTCTCTACAGCCATTCAATTCTTTGGAGCTTCAGAAAAGTCCAATGGAAGTGAAGAAAAGTGGTGGCACATGAAGGAATTAAAAGCAATATCTTTATTAGAATTCCATAAAAAGATGAAACTTGAAGTACAAACGATCCAAAAGGTGCTCAGTAGATGCGTTTCACACAAACGTGCTTAATAATTACTAATTGCCCCTGGTGTGCATGCTCTCTTAAAATCAAAGGTCTGCAGGTGGGGTCAACCAATGACCAGGGAAGTGAAACATTAACCTGTCATGAAAGAATCAACACGCCGCACAACCCAGGTGAAATATAAATGAGCAAAGCACATACAGAAAAGGGAGAGGACCCGTCAGATAAACCTGCTCACTTCTCAGGTGCGTTCCCTTGGGCTGTTGCAGAAAAGGTCACTGGTGGAAGCACACCTCATAAAATTGACAAAGGCCAGGGAGGCTCTGAACGCCTTGCTATACCAACAGACTGTGCATCGCCTGGAGTGGGCAAAGCGCTCCTTGTTCGAATTCTCCAATAAACATGGTTCAATGCTGGCCAGGGCCTTGCGTGGCCCGAGGAAGCGCACCTTCATCCCTTACATTACAAAGAGACAGGGGAACAGAGTACATACTTCCAAAGAGATAGCCCAGGAGATCTGCGACTTTTATCGGAATCTATATAATTTGCACCCTAATCTAAGCAGTGGATGGCGATGGAGATTGAGGATGCTTCCATGCCGCTCTTAACGTCACCCTGGCTCCTGTCACCGCCCCCAGAGGATATGAGGGATCACCCCCTGATAGGAGCGACGTTGGAGGTGGTGAGGGCGAATTTGCGCTCCTCGGATCTCACCCCGCTGCCATACCCGATGACTCAGGTTATTGGCAACCCTGACTTTACCCCAGGCCTAACAAGTAGAGGGGTACTGAGACTGGCACAGCAGGGGAAGTCCCAGGTGGGGGATGTCTGGCCGCAGGGTGGACTACCCACTCTAGCGAAAATCGCTGGGCTCAGACCCGCTGCTAGATAATCTGAGCTCCTACCAAGTCAAACACTTCTTACAGTCCCTGCAGAAGGCACGATACGAACCACGGGACCTCACCTCATATGAAGCGCTGTGTAGGAAAGGTGAGCCCCTTAGGCACACATTGGCCCTACTGTACGGGTCTCTGTTGACCAATACAGATGAGTCGCCACCAACTTTCATCCAGCGCTGGGAGAAGGACCTGGACATACAGTTCTCACCAAACCAGGTCGACAAAATACTCCTGCTGGCCAACAAATCCTCCATAGCAAGCCAATACCAGGAAGTTGGGTACAAAGTCCTCACCCGATGGTATAGGGTACCCCATGTACTCCATCAGATGAACAGGGCTACCCCTGAAAAGTGTTGGCGATGCAGAGCTGAGGGGGGCACGATTCTCCATATTTTTTGGTCATGCCCCACTTTGTGGCCCTTTTGGGAGGGGGGGGGCATCCACTATCAAAAATGTAACTGCGGTTGACCTGAAAGATGATCCGACCACCTGTCTTCTACACCTGACGGAGAGGCCTCTTTGGTAGTACAAGACCCTTACGATGCAGTTGCTCAATGCAGCGAGAGCATGCGTCCCAGCATTGTGGAAGCAGCCTCAGCCCCCGACTAGGGTCCTGTGGTACTCCAAAATTAATCACATTCACCATATGGAAGAGCTGACCTCTTCCCTGTCCAACACGGAACAACAGTTCAGGGAAAAGTGGAGACCTTGGAGATACTTTACTGGTATGGAGGCCTACTTGCAAGAAGTGGCCAGACCTGACCTAACTTTGCAGTAAATTTTAACTAACTTCCCCATGACTATGGTACTGAGGTGATGGTGGTTTTTCACTTTCCTTATATGAGTAACCCCCTACCCCTCCCCTCCCCCCCTTTTATTCCCTTTCCCCTTCTCCACTCTCTTTCTGGCTCTTTTCCACTCTCCTTTCGTCTGTCGTGTAACAATCTATGTTACCGTAAAGTAAATGGGTGTTCCTTTTGGGAGAAGAGGGCTTTCAGAAATCAATAACAGGTTATTGCATGGTCCTGGGCTCTTGGAAGGACCTACGGGTGTACATACTCTGTTCTCTGGATGCACATCATTCTCCCAGTTGATTTATTCATATAATTATTATTTGTTGAATTACGAATATCTACATGCCGGGGTAGGGCAGGCCCCTGGGTTGACTTTGATATACGTGTTCACTGATGACGCAAGGACATTTTGTAACTATCAAGAAATTCTCAAGGATCATAAGTAAATATGCCGACGTTGCCCTCCCAGCCGTGGAGGCCGAATGGCTTTGTTGTTGTGTAATGTGCACTGATGTGATACAATGTTTGTATTTTTGGAATACTTTGCCATAATAAAAGAATTAAAAAAAAAAAAAAAAAAAAAAAAAAAAAAAATGAGCAAAGCACATAACATACAAATACGAAGACTGATCAATTTCATTTCAGAAAAGTGAAAACCAAATAAATGTATTACATAGAAAAGAAAAAAATTATCATATGCAAGAATAACCAAAAAATGAATACTAAATGAGAATATATAACATAAAAAAGTAATCACATAAAAGCTAAATGCTTTGCTCAATTATATTTCACCTGGGTTGTGCGGCGTGTGGGTTCTTCATGACAGGTGGGTGTTTCACTTCCCTGGTCCTTGATTGACCACACCTGCAGACCTTTGGTTTTAAGACAGCATGCACGCCAAAGGCAATTAGTAATGATTAAGCATGTTTGTGTGAAACGCGCCTACTGGGCACCTTTGGATCGTCTGCACTTCATGTTTCATCTTTTTATGGAATCCTAATAAAGATATTGGTTTTAAATTCCTGGATGTGCTGCCACTTTTCTTCACTTTCATAGGTGAAGTAGTGTTTCTCAAACTTGGGAGAGCCCTGTGGCACTGTGGGGTAGGGAGATGGATGCTGCTTCAGGTAGCGTGAATGGGATCACTATAAGAACACATTTAGAATCCCATAGTGATCTGATGGGTGGGGGGGCAGTCTCTTGATATAATCTCATTTTGTGAAGCACTAAGGGGCATAAAAGAGCCAAATAGCTGACCAAAGGTGTCTACAGCTATAGACTATTTGAAAACGGGTCTCTCATAAGAATTTGGCCACAACAACGGGGCTTTACTGCATTTGCTATATACTAGGTTTCTTTGTTTTATAGGTAACCTGAATCACTTTTTGAATCATTATGCCCAGAAACTAGGCCTATTATGGAAAAAACATTGCAATTAAGAGTGCTTGTGTTCAATCATTACAAAAGGCAAATGCATGGCAATGTTTTTCAGAAAAAATGGCCCTGATTCAAATAGAAAAAAGTTGTGTTAAAGACGTTCTGTGTATTTTATACTTGTGAAGACTTACAGCTTTGTTATCTGGCTGGTTGTTGTCAAATCCAGTGGTTAAGTCACGCACTCCAGTAAGCGGAAATTTACCGCACAGCTTGGGGTAACCAGAATCTCCATCATAGTTCCTCAGGTTATCAAAAAGATTCTTGATTGTAGTCTGATCATAGCATAGGAAATATGAATTCCTGCTAATGTGATATCCATACCTGCCAAATGTGAATCAAAGGTGTATAGTCAAAGAATACGCAAGATACTATGAAAATTGACTGCTACATGTTTAGGTAAGGCTTTTTAGAAAACACTTTTACTTATTAAGAATATGTACATAATTTAATGTCCATAGTCTGGACACAGGCGCACTTTAGGGTTACAACACTGGAACCTCCTGGATTCCACAAGCAATAACGGATTTTCTGAAAGTTGATATTTGCATAGCATGCCACCAACTTTCATGTGGAACAAGCAGAAAAGAATTGTTGGATTTAAAGTAAACACGGATAAATTAGATTGCAATAAGCACAGTGGCTCCGGTAACGCTGCTCTTAACAAAAGCAGGGTGTCCCTAAATCGGGTGGGGGATTGGAGGAGTCGGGCATACAAAGTCCAATGAAAGGACCAATCGGAATAACATTAATATTGTTATCTGTCAACAATACAGACAACTGAGAACAGAAACTTGTTTCAGGTGGTTTGGAGATCTCCTCCCTAGCTGATGTTTGAGGTTATGAATGAGCACCATTAGGTTTGAAACGCGTTAACATTCCTCCTATCAGAATTCCTGCTCTATGCGATGGATTAATAAAGTTACTACGTTCCAGCGGAGTGTGTGGCTATCCATTTCACTGTCTGATGAAAATTTTGATGTGTACAGTGTAAACGAGTTATGGCTCCAGGCAGAGTTGTGTCCTATTTTTCTTTTTTTACACACTGTTTTACGCAACCCATAGACTAGTGTACAGCTGTGTAAAGATGCATATAAAAAAACTGTACACAGTATATGTTACATCACTGTGAATGAGTGTTTAAAGTGGACCTTTCTGCTGTTTCTAGAGGTGAGCTGGAAGAGCACCTTTGCAGTGGGCGTTGCATGTGGATCCTGTTGCACCTACCTTGAGCGGTGTCTCTCCCAGTTTACCATGTAAACTTTCATGCTAATGTTTAGATGTGTACAGCAGTACAGGTATCCTATTGGCCACTTTAGCTGCTTCTAGAGGACGTAGAAGTGGTAGCCAATCAGGTTCTAGTTAACTGCCTGCATGTAAATGCTGCAAAAACCTTACAGGTGTATAGCAAATATGTAAAATCTTTCTGCCAGCAAGATCCTGTGTACTTTACATACTAGGTTCATATAAAACGAGCCCTTCAAGGTTTTAACTTAAAAAGCATTTAAAATGCCCAATTCCACTTTAAAAATATTGTATCACGATCTCTTGAATAATAGAGAACCTACTTGTTGAAAATGGCATTCAGCTGCTGGGACAAGGTGAGGTTCTTTGTTGCCAGATAGCTGGCCATTTCTGCAACAATGACAGCAGCACTTACTCCATCTTTGTCCAAGACAAAAGGACAGCACATGTATCCTGCAATCAGATTTACAATAGCATCATTAGGAAGCAAACAGAAAAAAAAAAAACCCATAAAAATAGTTCTGTATGTACAAGGAATCTACAGTCTGGTCAACTAACCTATCGCCTCCTCAAATGCAAATAGCACAGTCTTTCCTTGATCAATAAGCTCTTTTGCCCTATTTCCCATCCATTTGAAACCTGTAAGCGTCTCCTACAAGACAAAAAAAAAAGGGGCCTGGGAATCAAATATAACATGCTGGAGGGCTCTGTGGATAGACAAATGGAATACAAGAATAGTACCTCGAAGTGGAAACCTTCCTGCAAAGCGATGGCCCGGAGGATCTTTGAGGAGACCGTGCTTGCCAGCATGTAGACATTTTTTACTGCACTGGGGTCTGGGTTCTGCTCCTTCCAGCAAGTGAAAACCCACCAGCCCAGCAGAGAACCCAACTCATTTCCAGAGAACACTTTCCATTCGCCACTGAATGGTAACAAAACAAACAAAGAAATTGGAAGTTTTAATAACAAACAGGCTGGTCAAAGATTCCTTATTACTGCATACAAGAATTGTTACAGTTTGTTTCCAAGTCATTACATCTAAAAGATTACCCCTTTACATAACTGGACAGAAGGTAAAAGGTTCTCACACATTTAAAGTGGAACTAAGGTGAAGAAAATGTGAGCAGGCAGGCTCTTTATTGCAGAAGAGAAATGCAATGTCTCCTCTACAGTGCAACACATTTACCTGTCTGTTCAAAATCTTCTTAGCAAGTGATTGTACTTTTTTTTTTTTTTTTCTTTAAAGCGGAGTTCCACCCAAAAGTGGAAACTCCTCTTTAAGTAACGGTGAGCCCCTGACATGCCACAATTGGCATGTCATTTTTTTTTTTGGGGGGGGGGTACCAGTTTTCATAGGTACCCAGGAAGTTCACCACTCCACCCTCCCTCCCTGCAATCTTCTGGGACACGTCACAAGTCCCAGAAGATTGCCCATCCATTCACAACGCGCGGTGCGCACCCAGCTGTGAAGCCACAGCTGGGTGGCCACACTTGCTATGCCGGCGCCGCAGAGAGGGAGAGGAGTGAGGCATCGGGCAGCCGCATCGCTGGCCATGGGACAGCAAAGTAGCCATTTATTAAAAGTCAGCAGCTACACTTTTTGTAGCTGCTGACTTTTAAATGGGTGGAACTCCGCTTTAAATAACAAACATGCTATACTTACCTCCTCTGTGAAGTAGGTTTGCACATAGCAGACCAGATCCCCCTCTTCTCGGGTCCCTCTTCGCTGCTCCTGGCCCCTCCCTTCTATCGAGTGCCCCCACAGCAAGCAGCTTGCTAAGGGGGCACCCGGGCCGAGCTGTAGCTCTGTGTGTCTATTCAGACACAGAGCTGTGGTTCAGCCCCGCCCCCAATCTCTCCTGATTGGCTAACTGGAGGGAAAGTCCCAGATGGCTGATGGACTCATGGACATGGCTGGATAGAAAGGGAGCTCAGGAAAGTATTAGGGAGGCTACTGCACACAGAAAGCTTTTTATGTTAATCCATAGAATGCATTAGGATAAAAAACCTTATGACTTTACAACCCCTTTAAGCTTGTGCAGCTCAGCTGACATTCTCAGCATACCCTGGTGCTGAAATATGAATGAAAGTTCTGTCACTTCCTGATGACCAATAAAGGCAGCTGAAGACTTGGCACCCAGTAGAAGCTGAAGACAATACGTCAGAGCCAGCAAGTGAGTATTTGAGGAGTTTTTTTTCCTTCTCACAATCTTTCTGGCAGTGACAGGGCGTGCACCTCACCACATTCAGCAGGATACACACTTGGGAGCAGCTGAACCCATACACTCACCTGGAGCTGCGGTGTCTTATCCTTCTATTGATGAGTTTTTTTTGTTCCGCTATAAAGTGATAATAAAGAGTCTCTTCTTTTTTAAAAAATACAAAACAGCTCATACTTACCTATTCTCTCTAATGGTTTTGCACAGAGCAGCCCCGATCCAACTCTTCTCGGATCACCCACCAGCAGTCCTGGCAGAGTGCCCCCATAGCAAGCCGCTTGATATGAAGGCACTTGTGTGTGCTTGGTCCCAAGCCCTGCTCTGTGTCTCCATAAGACACACAAAGCTGGGCTCAGCCCTGTCCCA
>BLSH010147574.1:219151-242550 GCA_018402905.1 Glandirana rugosa
CCCCCCCCCCCCCCCCCCCCGCCCAACACAATGGCTCCTACTGCTGTATCTGAGCCGATGAGGAGGGAGACAGCCGAGAGAGACTCATCTCTTGTGCACATCGCTGGATCAAGATCGGGCTCAGGTATAAAAATAAACCTTCTGCCTTTACAATCATGTTAAGCATGGGAAAGCATGTCTAAAGTGTTCTTAAGTGAGGTCAAGTAAAGAAAGGTGTAAAACATGTAATAACTAGTGATGGGCTTGGGAGTGTTCGGATCAAAGCCGCCAGGAACCTGTCATTGCACACCGCCTATCATAGGCAGTGAGGCATTTACCAACCTGCAACCCACATACACACGTTGCCGAGGATTAGCGGTGTGCAGTGACTGCTTCCTGGCGGGTTCAATCTGAACACGCCCATGCTCATCACTAGTCAGAACAGGCATAATTGCGGATTTGTTTCGCACCACTACTTCCAGCAAGACTAGAACCAAGAAGAACTAAAGTTGGCCATACAGAGTTCAAATGTCATTAGGAACTGGCTGAAATGTGTTTAGTTTGCCTCCTCCTAGACCCTTTGGCTTTGGTACTTACTCAATGACTTGGAACTAAAATGCAAATCAGGAATGTCCAAAGTCCTTATCTGTGTACTTGCTCTGGATCAGTGACTCAATGTATTGAAGCCTGATGGTCAGATTAAGAATAAGGCAGCTAGCATCTTCAGAGAAAGAGGTTAGCAATGGCAGCCTCCGTATTTGGTGTTGCTTAAGCTAACCATAAACTGATCAAGGTTTAACTAATTAAGCAGGGTCTTATCCCTGTCTCTGGTCAACAGAGGTTGATCATTTGACAGACTTCTGTCCAAGGAACATGCTGGAAAACATCTCCCTGAAAAGCAGCAACAGCCAATTAGCCACAGATGCTGATCAGTGGATTCCAACAGCTACAGGTCCCACTGTCAGAATACAATGTACCGGAGGGGGGTTATTCCTCCATTCATCTAGTTTGTGTGGATGGAGGATTCATTGGCCAGTATTAAAGTACAGAGAAAGACTAGGCAGAGACAAGGGCTTGTAAGCCGTTGGTTGTACCGGAAGGTAATAAAAAAAAACAAAAAAAAAACGTATGTGCTTATGGTTCCACTTAAAGGAGTAGTGGAAAACAATGATGACTGCGCTTGTATGTAAACTCAGGTTAAAGCCAAGTAAATTGGATTATCATGTATGCCCCGCCTACTACAATAAAGGAAGTTAGCCTTCAAGAGTTGTTTTTGTGGCCTTGTGACTGGCAGCATGACATACTATTTTAGAAGTTCAAAACACTCAGTTAAATGTCAGGTTGAGGACCCTCAGTTAAATGTCAGGTTGAGGTCAACTCCTTACTCCCACTAGAAAGCCAAGTAGATTGCAAGAACCTAGGCAGAAATAACATAGCAAACGTTGAAAAAATGTATTTCCTTTTCCATATGCCTGAACACAAAAATAAAAGATCCAAAAAGTAAACCACTGTCTCCATCTATAACTGGTCTATATACTAAGGACCGTTGGAGGGCATCAAGTAACAACAAACAGCCAAGGAAAAAAACAAGCTCAATTTACCAACCAGCCAAACTGACCTGTCCAACAGTATGCGTTAAAAGCAGGGGATTGGTTACACCAGACCTCGACAATCCCCGGGCGCCAGGTCGCCCAGAAATCGTGTCCTGGCGAGTGACAGCCGTTCCTTCTCTCACTATGTTAAAACAGCGTGTCAGATTCAGCGAGAGAGAGCCATTCTCTGCTTAATCTAACAGCTGTTAAACTTGGCTGGCTGCCCTGAATATTTGTTGATAGTTGGAAGAATAAAGGAACAACAATGTATCTTATCCTTCTTACAAAATAATTATCTCCAGGCTATCAGGAAAGTTTAACCATTTAAAGACTAAACCTTTTCTCACATTTGTAGCTGTAGTTGTAAATATCCAGTATTTTTTGCTAGAAAATGACTTGGAACCCCCAAACATTATATATTATTTTTTAGCAGAGACCCTAGAGAATAAAATGGCGGTCGTTGCAATATTTTATGTCACATGATATTTGTGCAGCGATCTTACAAGCGCAATTTTTTGGAAAAAATACACTTTAATGAATAAAAAAAAACTAAACAGTAAAGTTAGCCCATTTTTTATTTGTATAATGTGAAAGATGGTGTTACACCGCAAGAAATTTGACCTTTATTCTAAGCAACAAAATTGTGATAAAGCCCTGTGTACCATCAACAATTACATCTCTATGTGCAGCTGGGCTCCAGTATTTCATGGTGACCGGAAACCCACCAGAGCAATGAAAAGTCACTGTGGGGGACACACATGTAGGCAGCAAGTGGCTGCAAAGAGGCAGCAATAGATCAGCAGCGCTGGAATACTTTTCACTTTTTTTTTTTTGTATTTTTATTTAAAATGTCACTAAGGCTTCGTTTAGATGTGCAGTTGGGTGGTAAAAATGTGCAGTAGAGACATGTTTTTGCCACCCACCATTGGCCTCACTTAAGCTCCATTAGGCAGCAGATGAGGGCGTTTTACATGCCGCAGTCATGATGCATTCGGCATAATGAGTTTTCCCCTTATAACAGGTTTTTAGTGTCACTCTTTCTGGCCAGCCTATAACCCTGATGTAACAATGTTACGCTGGAGTTATTGACTGGCCGCTGTGCAGCAAGTAAGTTAGGGTGAGGGGGGGATGAATTACTTGCCTTACCTCGGGGGGCGCCGACAACCCCACACTACGCTATAAAAAAACTGGCTCCTAACTTTTTTAGCTGGCTCCTAGATTCAAAGCAAATTTGTCAAGCCCTGGGTTACACACATTTGCAAATGCATGTGTAAGCTGGAGGGCCTCGGCAAGGCTCCCTGTGTCCTCCAGACCTATCTCTGACTTGTGAGAGACTCCACAATGGGAGCGCATGCATTCTGATGAGATAGATGAAGGCAGGCAGCCTGGAGGTGGCCCACCCCTTCTTAAAGGTACAGGCACACACACTGGACACCCAGCAGATAGCAAAATAACTGCAAAGGCGTCAGTGCGTTTACCTGACCAGAATCAAATATCCAAAAAGCAAGCCAGCTCCAGCTTACACATGCATTTGCAAATGTGTGTAACCAATCCCCTGCTTTTAACGCATACTGTTAGACAAGTCAATTTGGCTGGTTTCAAGCTGGTTGGTAAGTTGAACTTACCTTGGATTTTTCCTTGTTTGTTACATAAAAATAAAAGGTAAAGTACACTGCAACATCTGTAATGTAACACAGCCATCTCCTCTGCAGGCTGGTGAATTGTAGACTGTGCAGGCCACTGGAAGCACTGCTCTTCAGATAGAAGATGGCCTCCAAGTTTTTATTTCCTGTACAGCCAAGTTAATTAAAGTAGTGAAATATATCTTATACAAACAAGACAAAGATTACTACTGACAAAATACTACAATATTCTCTAGCAATATGATTTTGTGGCTGCGTCAGCTACTTGCGTAGCACTCATTAATCTTTTCTGAGTGGATGTGTACGTCACTGCAGACCTTTCAGCTGGATTGAAGGTCTCCACTATAAATCATGATGCATTGCAGTCTACAATGTGAATTTCAGTGTAATATGGCATCATCAGGACAACCAGGAGAGTAAAAGGCTGTTACTAAGGGGAAATCAATTCTACACGAAGCACTGTGTACCTTGTGTGACAAAGTAGATGCAATGCAGTTACTTCATTCCCACATGAATGGAACAGGTCCAAGAGGATTAGATTGTCCCACCAAAATCAATGCGTCATTTACATTACCCACTACAGCTCTCACACCTGCACACCATCTATGGAGCAGAGCAAAGTTTACATCTCTACTGAGTCAGCAGATATGTGTTCATGACTGAAAGTAGCATTGCACCAAAATGTAAATTCCTGTGCCGAAACCGGAAATTCAGGATGCACTTGGCGAAAACCGTAACGCACAGTTTTGTCATTTATTTTAAATTTAATTAATGTGCCTGTCGCTTTTGCAGTGAAGTCAACAGGACGCAATTTTGCAGTGAAGTCAATATGGGATGCAGCATTCCATTATCGGCACTTTTTTTTCCCATCGGTACAACGCAGATAACCCTATTTTCAGCTAGTTTGGCTGTACTTCTCCTGTGCATCACAGCAGTGCAGTTCATTTTGCACTCCCGTGACCAGTTTTTAGCAGAGCTACTGACGTCACTGAAGTTGGTCCAGGCTCTGCGTCATCACAACCACGGAATTGGGATCCACCAGATCCCTGGACCAACACCTGGCTCAGCCTCTCAGTGAGCCGCAGAGAGCCTAAGCTGGTCACTCAGCCCCTCCACAGCCCAGCGCTCCAGTGAGTGAGGAGGGGGCAGAGCAGAGAGTGTAGAGGCGCCGAGGGGCCGATGCTGCATCTACCCAAGTATTACTGTGGAAAACAACTACAAACGCATACTTCTCTTTTAACCGGTTCCGGACCGGCTCGTATAAATTTACTGCTGCAGAGTGGCACGTACCTGCGAATCGCCGTCTAGAAATGGTGGCTCGCTCATGCGCAGCTAGTGGGCAGGAGCGCGGCGCTGGTGGCACATGCTCCAGGAGTATGGCCGCAGGCGGGTAGGGCAGACCCTATATCCGCTGGCTACCCACGATTGCCTGGCACAGAAGAAAAACGGGGAACCGCTCTGTCAGGCAGCATGTAAGAGATCTACTGATCCCTGTCACTGGGATCAGTTAGATCTCTTATGCCCCTGGAAACCCAGCCCCCTCACAGTTAGAACATGGCTAGGGAATACAGTTAACCCCTAGATCTCCCCCTGCAGGTTAACCCCTTCACTGCCAATGACATTTATACAGTAGATTGTAAGCTCTAAGGAGCAGGGCCCTCTTATACCAAATTGTGATGTAACTGTACTGTCTGCCTTCATTTTGTAAAGCGCTGTGCAAACTGTTGGTGCTATATAAATCCTGAATAATGATAATAATAATAATTAGTGGATATTTCTGATCGCTGTATAAATGTCATTGGTCCAAAAAAAAAGTGGCAAAAACGTCCGACGCAATATCACAGTCCCGATAAAAAAAAAAAAAAAGGAAGATCGCTGCCATTACTAGTAAAAACAAAAAAAATAAGAATAGTAAAAATGCCATAAATTAATTCTCATGGTTTTTAAAAGCGGCAACCTTTGTGCAAACCAATGAAACGCTGATCGCGATTTTTTTTTTTACCACAAAAATATGAGGAATATATATGGGCCAAAACTGATGAATAAATATGGTTTTTTTTTAATATATATATTTTTTTGATATGCATTATAGCAAAAAGTAAAAAATAGTTAGTTTTTTTTAATAGCGGTGATCAGAAGTGACGCAGTGGGGATCAAATATCACCAAAAGAAAGCTCTACTTGTGGGGAAAAAAGGGGCGTCAATTAAGTTTGGGTACAACGTCGCACTACCGTGCAATTGTTAAAGTGGCACAGTGCTGAAACGCAAAAAGTGCTCTGTTCCTACAGTGGGAAATCTTTCCAGTCTTTAAGTGGTTAATAATTATTGTTGAAATTCCCAGGGGACCCAGTGCGCACAGCATTTGGTCCCATTCAAATCTGTCCAGTGGCTGTTGAGCAGTGTGATTTCCAAAACGCTTTCTTACCACGCTGAATGGAGAAGACAGATCTATTATTGCCTCGGACAGAAAGCACACAGAGGAGAGGGGCAGCAGTAGACATTGCACCCAGAGCTAACACAGCCTTCATCCCCTCCTGCTCTGAACGCTGCCAAATAGTACATTTGCAGCCTTCTATTGATTATGAAGCCCTGTGCCTCCTCTGCTGCCTTCATTATACTGAACAAAACAGGATACTGAACCCAGACCTAAGCCTGTCTAACGCTGTGTGCTTTTATAGTACACTTGTAAATGATGTCTTGTGTGGTTGTGAATGACAGTGACAGAGAACAGTGTTGTCATACACCGAAACATAAACCCATGACCACGCAGCACAGTCATCTACTACATTCATTTCCACTATTGTTGGCTTGTGTTTTTTGTCAATGACAGCACTACTCTCCAGTGCCCTCATTCAAAACAATACAAGCTGACAGTTACACGTTTACTCTTTGAAAAGCAGACAGCAGCAGCAGGCAGACTGTGTGGAAATTGGTAGCTTCTCCATTCAGTATAATAAAAACAGCAGAGGAGGCGCAGGGCTTCACAATGGATAGAGACTGGTAGGGGATGGGAGTTGCTTCACTGCTGGTTGTACCTTACCCACAGGAATGTCCATATGAGCCTGGGGTGGAGCTACAGCCAGCACTAAAAGAAATTTAAATGTGGTTTGATTTCTAAACCACTGCACCGATATGAATGAGATAGAGTGCTATGTGCACTGGCTTTTTTTTTTAAATTAAAGTGGAAGTAAACCCATCGATTTAACAGTTTCAAAACACGTACCTGTCACATTGGTTGTGCTCTCAACCAAACTGTCAAACCATCCAATGGCTGGTGTCATAACTGATGGCATGTTTGAACTATTTTTATTGTGACACTTTTAGCTACAAGGTCACAAGTTAAACCTATACAGAAAAAAATATAAAAATCCATATTATTGACCTTTAGAAAATACGGTCCGGCTGCCACGCTCATCATCAAGCTTCTGGCACTGTTTCTAATGCACGAACATGAAACAAGCAGACAACACCTGAAGTCAGAGCTCCTGATTTGGAGACTTGTTTCAGGTCAGCAACTTAGAAAGTATTTAAGCAGAACTAAAGGCTTAATGGTTACTGGTCCAATGATCCTGCGCTGGCACCAGCATCTTCTTCTGAGTGGCAGTGTTGAGGCCTTTTCATTGGCCAGTGGAAGATGAGATCACTCCTGAGCTTGAACAGGTGTCCACCATCTTGGCACTGAGAGACCAGCCTGGCATTGTAAGCTGAGGCACCAGAGAAGACAGTAAGCAGGTAGGTAGGGACAATTTATTGAAGAAGAGACAATGCATGTCTCTTCTGCAACAAAAGTGTGACTTCTCGCTGTTTCTTACATTGGAATCTCAGTTCTGCTTTAACCACCTCCCATCCAGCCAATGTACATATACGGTATCTCACAAAAGTGAGTACACCCCTCACATTTTTGTAAATATTTTATTCTATCTTTTCATGTGACAACACTGACGAAATGGCACTTTGCTACAATGTAAAGTAGTGAGAGTACAGCTTGTGTAACAGTGTAAATTTGCTGTCCCCTCAAAAGAACTCAACACACAACCATTAATGTATAAACCGCTGGCAACAAAAGTGAGTACACTCCTAAGTGAAAATGTCCAAATTGGGCCCAAAGTGTGAATATTTTGTGTGGCCACCATTATTTGCCAGCACTGCCTTAACCCTCTTAGTTCACCAGAGCTTAACAGGTTGCCACTGGAGTCCTCTTCCACTCCTCCATGATGAGATCACAGAGCTGGTGGATGTTAGAGACCTTGCACTCCTCCAACTTTCGTTCTAACCACTTCAGCCCCGGAAGGATTTCCAGCTTTAGGACCGGAGCCCTTTTTGCGATTCGGCGCTGCGTCGCTTTAACTGACAATTGCGCGGTCGTGCGACGTTGTACCCAAACGAAATTTGCGTCCTTTTTTCCCCACAAATAGAGCTTTCTTTTGGTGGTATTTGATCACCTCTGCGTCATTTCTGATCGCCGCTATAAACAAAAGAAGAGCAACAATTTTGCAAAAAAACCCAAATTTCTTACTTTTTCCTAAAACACAAATCCAAAAAAAAAAAATATAAAAAAACATTTTTTTTCACCTTTTTTGGCCGATTTATATTCTTCCTCATATTTGCGATAAAAAAAAAAAAAAAATCGCAATCGGCATTTATTGATTGGTTTGCGCAAAAGTGGTCGCGTTTACGGATGATGAGAATTCATTTTTGGGGTTTTTATTTTTTTTTTATTTTTTACTAATAATGGCGGCGATCTGCGATTTTTTTGCGGTACTGCGATATTTCAGCGGACATGTCGGACCATTTTGACACTTTTTTGGGACCATTGGCATTTATACAGCGATCAGTGCTATAAAAATGCACTGATTACTGTGTAAATGCCATTGGCAGTGAAGGGGTTAACCTGCAGGGGGCGCTCTAAGGGTTAACTATGTTTCCTGGGTGTGTTCTAACTGTATGGGGACTGCCCTAACAGGAGAAGGGAAGTGGTCACAGCCTTCACGTACAGGAAGGCTGTGATCACAGCCCTTCCCCCTCACACAGAGCGGAGGTCCGTGTTTAGATACACGGACCTCCGCTCATTCGCTCCGGGGGGGCCGCCGCACCCGCTCCCTGGCCCTCCCCGGACACAGTGAGAGTGCGGGCGCGCCTCCGGCGGCGCGTGCTCACTAAACTCGTCCCCACAGCCGCCGTCGTATGACGACGATTTGCGGGAACGAGCCACTGTGCCGCCGTCAGATGCTGATCGGCGGTCGGCAAGTGGTTAAGATGCCCCACAGATGCTTAATAGGGTTTAGGTCTGGAGACATGCTTGGCCAGTCCATCACCTTTACCCTCAAACGTCTTTAGCAAGGCAGTGGTCGTCTTGGAGGTGTGTATGGGGTCGTTATGTTGGAATACTGCCCTGCGGCCCAGTCTCCGAAGGAAGAGGATCATGCTCTGCCTCAGTATTTCCCAGTACATGTTGGCAAATATGGTTCCCTCAATGAACTGTAGCTCCCCAGTTGCGGCAGCACTCCTGCAGCCCCAGACCATGACACTCCCACCACCATGCATGACTGTAGGCAAGACACATTTGTCTTTGTACTCCTCACCTGGCTGCCGCCACACACGCGTGACACCATCTGAACCAAATAGGTTTATCTTGGTCTCATCATACCACAGGACATGTTTCCAGTAGTCCATGACCTTAGTCTGCTTGTCTTCAGCAAACTGTTTGCAGGCTTTCTAATGCATCATCTTTAGAAGATGATTCCTTCTGGGATGATGCAGTGTGCAGCGTATGGTCTGAGCACTGACAGGCTGACCCCCCCACCCCTTCAACCTCTGCAGCAATGCTGGCAGCACTCATACGTCTATTTCCCAAAGACAACCTCTGGATATGACACTGAGCACGTGCACTCAACGTCTTTGGTTTACCATGGCGAGGTCTGTTCTGCGTGGAACCTGTCCTGTTAAATCGCTTGCATGGTCTAGACCACCCATGCTGCAGCTCAGTTTCAGGGTCTTGGCAATTTTCTTATAGCCTAGGCCATCTTTATGTAAAACAATTCTTCTTTTCAGATCCTCAGAGAGTTCTTTGCCATGAGGTGACCAGTAAGGGAGAGTGAGAGCGATAACACCAAATTTAACACACCTGCTCCCCATTCATACCCAAGACCTTGTAACACTTATGAATCACGTGATACCGGGGAGAGGAAATGGCTAATTGGGCCCAATTTGGACATTTTTTACTGAGGGGTGTACTCACTTTTGTTGCCAGCTATTTAGGCATTAATGTGTGTGTTGAGTTATTTTGAGGGAACAGCAAATTTACACTGTTATACAAGCTGTACACTCACTACTTTACATTGTAGCAAAGTGTCATTTCTTCAGTGTTGTCACATGAAAAGATATAATAAAATATTTACAAAATTGTGAGGGGTGTACTCACTTTTGCTAGATACTGCTCAGGTGGACGTAGTCATACATCTTTCCTCACTGGCCACTTGCGCGCGCTGTCAGAAGCACGTAGTGACACATTCTGTGACTGCTATGTACAGTATGATTGGTCATGGCGATCACAGGACACTGGACCAATCACAGCGACACTGTTCCATTTGATAGCCGTGGCCAACCACAGCAATTACAATAGTAAACAATGGCATCATGAATGATGCCACACACAGATAAGGATTGCTTATACAGTGATGATTATTATATAAGCCAGGGCTTGACAAATTTGCTTTGAATCTAGGAGCCAGCTAAAAAAGTTAGGAGCCAGTTTTTTATAGCGTAGTGTTGGGTTGTCAGCGCCCGGGGTAAGACAAGTAATTTGCACCCCTAACCCTAACTTAAGCCTGGTACACACGGGACGACGATCATACTTACGATCGTCTCAAATCGTATGTTGGATAATGTAAATTGCATACTGACTGCACTACACGATCGTACGACCACAGAAAGAACGTTCAGGTGCATGTAATTAGCATCCGGCCGTTCCTGACTTCTGAGCATGCGTGTTTTACACAATACAACTTGTTGTACCAAATTCTCTGTACACACGATACAACGGTCGTATGAACGCTTGTTGGTACGACCAAGTTTTCCAGTCTGCTCATACAACTCCCCTTGTACGACCGTCGTATGTCGGCTGTTCTAATCGCGCATACGAACGATCGATTTCGAATACAATGGTCGTTAGTACGACCTGTTGTTTACGATCATCTTCCCGTGTGATACGAGGCTTAACTCACAGCAGAGCAGCCAGTCAATAACTCCACTGTTACATCAGGGTTATAGGCTGGCCAGAAAGAGTGACACTAAAAAATCGGTTATGGGGGAAACTCCTTATTATGCCGAATGCATCGTGACTGCGGCATGTAAAACACCCTCATCTGCTGCCTAGTGGAGGTTAAGGGAGGCCAATGGTGGGTGGCAAAAACATGTCTCTACTGCACATTTTTACCACCCAAATGCACATCTAAACAAAGCCTTAGTGACATTGTAAATAAAATACAAAAAAAAATAAAAAATGGTGAAAAGTATTCCAGCGCTGCTGATCTTATGCTGCCTCTTTGCAGCCACTTCCTGCCTACGTGTGTGTCTCCCACAGTGACTTTTCATTGCTCTGGTGGGTTCCGGTCACCATGAAATACTGGAGCCCAGCTGCACATAAAGATGTAATTGTTGATGGTACACAGGGCTTTATCACAATTTTGTTGCTTAGAATAAAGGTCACGTTTCTCGCGGTATTACATCATCTTTCACATTATACAAAAAAAAAAAATGGGCTAACTTTACTGTTTCGTTTTGTTTTTTATTCATTAAAGTGTATTTTTTCCAAAAAATTGCGCTTGAAAGACCGCTGCACAAATACCATGTGACATAAAATATTGCAACAACCCCCATTTTATTCTCTAGGGTCTCTGCTAAAAAATAATATATTATGTTTGGGGGTTCCAAGTCATTTTCTAGCAGAAAATACTGAATATTTAATTGAAAACCACTAATGTGAGAAAAGGTTTAGTCTTTAACCACTTGCCGACCGCCGATCGGCATCTGACGGCGGCAAAGTGGCTCGTTCCCGCAAATCGCTGTCATACGACGGCGGCTGTGGGAACGAGTTTAGTGAGCGCGCGCGCGCCGCCGGAGACGCGCCCGCGCGCTCATGTGTCCAGGGGGGGCCAGGGAGCGGGTGCGGCGGCTTCGATTGCCGCCGGCTACCCGCGATGGCACCCCCCGGAGCGAGTGAGCGGAGGTCCGTGTAAGTAAACACGGACCTCCGCTCTGTGTGAGGGGGAAGGGCTGTGATCACAGCCTTCCTTTACGTGAAGGCTGTGACCACTTCCCTTCCCCAGATAGGCAGTCCCCCATACAGTTAGAACACGCCCAGGGAACATAGTTAACCCTTAGCGCGCCCCCTGCAGGTTAACCCCTTCACTGCCAATGGCATTTACACAGTAATCAGTGCATTTTTATAGCACTGATTACTGTATAGATGCCAATGGTCCCAAAAAAGTGTCAAAATGGTCCGACATGTCCGCTGAAATATCGCAGTACCGCAAAAAATCGCAGATCGCCGCCATTTTTAGAAAAAAAGAAAAAAAAGTTAAAAACCCCAAAAATGAATTCTCATCATCCGTAAACGCGACCACGTTTGCGCAAACCAATCAATAAACGCCGATTGCGATTTTTTTTATCGCAAATATGATGAAGAATATAAATTGGCCAAAAACGGTGAAAAAAAAATGTTTTTTTATATATTTTTTTGGATTTGTATTTTAGCAAAAAGTAAGAAATTTGGGTTTTTTTGCAAAATTGTCGCTCTTCTTTTGTTTATAGCGGCGATCAGAAATGACGCAGAGGTGATCAAATAGCACCAAAAGAAAGCTCTATTTGTGGGAAAAAAAGGACGCAAATTTCGTTTGGGTACAACGTCGCACGACCGCGCAATTGTCAGTTAAAGAGACGCAGCGCCGAATCGCAAAAAGGGCTCCGGTCCTAAAGCTGGAAATCCTTCCGGGGCTGAAGTGGTTAAATGGTTAAACTTTTATGATAGCCCGGAGATAATTGCTTTGAAAGAAGGATACATTGTTGTTCATTTATTCTTCTATCAACAAATATTCCAGGCAGCCAGCCAAGTTTAACAGCTGTTAGATGAAGCAGAGAATGTGCCTCTCGCTGAATTTGACACGCTGTTTTAACAAGCTGTGTGAAGTTGGCACCCCGTGTTTGTAAAACCTGAATAAAAATATACCATTAGTTTGTGCCGTGTTTGCGCTAATTTGCGCCGCAAAAATGAGCGTTTGCGCTAGTTCGGTTTCTGAGATATTAAACATTCAATGCAATGCAAGCCCCGCCCACTTTGAACCCCATGTTGCTGAATTTTAAAAACAAACATGCCATTCGTTTGTGCCGCGTTTGCACTGGTTTGTGCCGCAAGAAAAAAAGTTTGCGCCGGTTCGGTTTCTGAGATATTAAACATTCAATTTAATGCAAGCCCCACCCACTTTGCACCCCATGTTGCTGAATTTTAAAAACAAACACGCCATTCTTTTGTTCCGTGTTTGCGCCGCAAAAATTAACATTTGTGCTGCTTTGATTTCCGAGATATTGTGCGTTATAGTTGCCGTAATCCCGCCCACTTTGCAACCCATGTTGCTGAATTTTAAAAACAAACACGCCATTCGTTTGCACTGGTTTGCGCCGCAAAAATAAATGTTTGCGCCGCTTTGGTTTCCGAGATATTGTGCGTTATATGTTGCCAAACCACACTGACTTTATACGTCCTTATTAAATCTTACATAGAGAACCTATACTCCCCTTGGGTTTCTGTACCGGGCACTGCCCTTCATACCCTGGAAAAGACAGTAGAGCTCCAACAACTTTTTGCCTGGTGGTCTCGGATGGGCTCCCTGGTTGTCAGGATGGGCATCCTGGTTGTCAGGATTGGCTCCCTGGCCGTCTCCCTGGGTGGGCTCTTCCTGGTGGTCCTTGTGGGCTCCCTGATGGTCTAGGGTGGGGATCCTGGGGGGGGGGGGGGGCAGCACTGATAAACACTCAGCACAGACCCCCCCTGTCAGGAGAGCAGGCCTCTCCACTACTGGCGTCTGCAGATGAGAGTAGAGGAAAAGCTAATAAACAGCTCTTCCTGTTTACACTGTGACTAGCCGTGATTGGTCATGGCTGATCACATGGTAAAGAGCTTCCGACGGAAGCTCTTTACTGAGATCGGTAATGCGGTGGGTCAGACTGACACACCGCAGCACTGATCGCCGTGATGCGCGCCCCCACGTTACCCTGCTGGACATCATATGATGCCCAGTCAGGATAACTGAACCACTTCCCGGCCGTCATTCTGCATATGGTGGTAGGGAAGTGGTTAAACGCATATGTGCATTTAGGCAGGTACACATGCGTACGTGTGAAAAACGCGCATGATTTGCAGACCCAGACGCACCTTTGCGACACAAAAACACAGCCCCATATGTAGCTGTGTGCATTGGGGCCATGTATTTGTATGCGCAGCATATAGATGACTGCTTCCAGGGAGTGGCACTTGGAGAGGTTCCACCTCTGGAGCCACCACAGGAGAGATTGTCTCATGGGTGAAGTTACTCGGATGCGTTGAATCTTGCTGCGTGACTCCCACTGTTGTAAGAATCCTCTCTGAAATGGACGCATCCTCCACTGGGCCCACTTCACCATGGGAATGGATGCTGTCATTGTCCCAATTACCCTCAGACACTCGAGAGCCAAGGTGACGAGAGGGCTTGATGGACTCGGTCCCGGGTTACATCGATTTTTTTCTTTGGGAAGCGAGATGGCGCCTGTCTTCGTATTGAAGAGCGCTCAGAGGAAAACTACAGATTGGGACGGCTGCAGGTGACTTTTGTCTAAGGTCAGTAGCCACCCATTCTTACAAGGTGGTGATGACTAAGTCCCGATGATCCAGCAGCTGCCCTTTGTCTTGGGCTAGCAGAAGGAGGTCATCCAGATAGTGATAAAAGACTCCTATGACTCTCAACAGCGCTACCACTGCTAGTTGTACCTTGGAGAAGGCTCTCTGTGATGTTGTCAGGCCAAAGGGGAGGCAAGTAAATTGACAGTGTAATTGGCCTATGGCAAACCGCAGATATCGCTGGAATGGGGACATGGAAGTAGGCATCCTTGAGGTCGATGGAGATCAACCAGTCTCCTGGTTGCACTGCTTGCTGGATAGAGTGCAGAGACTCATTTTGAACTCTCCCATTTGAATAAATTGAGATGGGTTAAATCAATCACGGGTCTCCATGAGTCATTCTTCAGTATTAGAACAAGGGGGAATATACCCTGGCCCTCTCATTGACTGGGATGGGTTTGACCACTTCCTGTTCTAGTAGATTCCACATATGCAGACGGGATCTCCCTCTTTTCTCTTGAGGACCGAATGGTTGTGGAACGAATCTTAGCTTGGGACTTTTGTTGAACACCCAAGTGTGGCCTGTGGGCACTGTCTTGACTGTCCAAAAGTCCTGAATTGAGGCCGCCCAGACATGCCGAAAGTGATGCAAATGAGCACCCACCATGCCTGCCTGAGTGGGCACAATCTCAAAAGGATTTAGATGGCCCATGTCCACCTGTGGAACCGCCTTTCGAGGCTTTCTGGTTTGTTGACCTCCTGGCCCTCCCGAACTCACGTCCAGGTTTATAACTGCACACTTCCTTGACCCAATCAAATCCTTGTTTCTTTGCCAAAGGATGACTTTGACTTGGAATCTGGCACCAGGCTGGAGCCAGAGGACCCGCTTAGCCGTGACTGATGCCAACATCACCCGGGCCACGAGATGGATGATGTCAAGGGACACCTCCCCCATGAAGGTTGATGCCATCCTTAGTTCTTGTATAGGCAAACTTCTGGCTGCTTCAGTGGAAAACCCTGCCAAGGTTTCATCAACACTATCGGACCAAACCTCCATAGCTTTGGAGAGTGTCGCTAGGGCCAAGGCCAGTTTACAGGCCATTCCGGCTGTCAGATATATTCATCTGAGGTCTGTATCGATTCTCCTCTCCAGGGGGTCCTTGAAGGAGACCGTATCCTCTAATGGGAGTGTCACGTACCTTGCAAACATCTTCAGTGCCGCATCCACTAGTGGAGCTGCCTCTGTTTCACCTCTTCTTATTTGAAAGGGTACAGCTTTTGGACTTTGGTTGCTAATGAGCCCCTTCTTTCCACTTTGCTCCATTCGTCCGAGATAATTCCCCCTAGCTCCGCTAGAAAGGGGAAATGACAGTGCTCCCTACTGAGCTGTTTAAACATTTTTTTTTTTGTTTTGGAGGCGATACAGTCGGCTCTTCCAAGTCCATCGCCTCTTTTACCGCCTTCAGCAGAGAAAGAACTAGGGCATATTTGAACCCTACTTCTGGCGCTTCCATCTGTGACTCACTGTCCGATTGAGCCAGAGACTACCAATCAGGCTGGAATGGGTTCCAATTGATCATCCCACTGGCTCTCACCCACTAGGGACCTTGGAGGATCTGCAGGGGGCACGTGAGGTTGACGGGCTTCCCTTTCCTGCAGGGAATTATGAATAACCCGTTTGATCAAAGCCTCCAGGTGCTGATCTGGGTTCTTCCTTTCGACCACCGATTTTTGGTAGCAGTGTTCACACAGGGACCTGTCCTCAGACACCACCCTCTTGCACACCCAGCATAGTTTCTCCTGGGAGCGTGGTGCCCTGACCCTGAGCGGGATCTGTGAAGACCAGATTTAGAAGACGACTGATGATAATGCTGATGGTGAGATTTAGATGAGCCACTCCTTTTCTGTGAGCTTCGGCGTAAGTCAGACCTATGAGGGCTGAGGGAAGAAAGAGAGTAGAAGAAGCTTTAGGCTTACTGCCGTAGTCTCACCATCCCCTGTCAATGCCTAACCCTTTCCCCCAGCCACCTCCCATCCCAAGGAACCTGAGTGTTACCTGTCGAGCGAGGGCTGGCCACCAGGGAGGCATCCATCTGCAATGAGAATCTGCAGAAAGAGACGAAGAATAAAATGCCAGGGTACAGAGCATCCAGAGCCTGGAGTGGCCGGACTTCAGATCCAGATCCCCACCCTCTCCCCCGCCGCCCACCTTACCTGAAGAGATAACCCACGCAGCCCAGGGAAGCTGCTGCAATGCCCGCATGCATTCCCAAGGTTGTGTGGGGCTACCCGGCCATTTACAACGCAGCGTGACGTCATCGCCCGGTGCCGCCGGGAACCCGCACGTGCATGCACGAACCGGGCCTCATTCTCGTCCTGCGGACACACATGCACAGAGCGGCGGAAGCAGTGGCCGTAGCACTGGCCCGGCCGCCATAACTGTCAGCAAAGAATGCACACAGGGCAAATAGGAGATAAAACTCAGACTACAACACAACAAACACTTGCTGCCATAAACCACTCCACCGCGATATGCTCACCAGGGATCTCCTTGTGTTCTTGTGCAGATAAGGGCCACCCGTTCTCAGCTGGGTTATCTGGCAGGCGCACATATCCCCCGCTCTTCAGCGCTACTCTGCACAATCCATACCCTGCTCTCAGCTAGGGCTTATCGGAGGAAAATATTCTCCTGGCACCAGCGGTATTTCTGCGGTAAGGAATCTTCAGGTAGATGAACCATCCACTTGGTCCAAACAGAGGAGGACAGAGCAAAGATTTATGGGAGAGGAGTCCTATAGGGTAGCTGCGGAAGCGGAGCCACCCACACATATGCTGCCATGGAGTCTGCCAGGAAAAGAATGTTTACGGACATAGATGTTTTTAAAAAAAAAGCAATTTACAAAGAGCTGTGTGAAGTTGGCAGTTATTTTTGTGGCACAAATCAGCGCAAACGCGGCACAAACAAATGGTATATTTTTATTTAAGTTTTACAAACAAGGGATGCCAACTTCACACAGCTTTAAAGGAGAATTTGCTGGAGTGCTGTTTTGCTTGGTTAACACCTGGTTAAGAGAACTATGGCCCAACCTTTTTTGGCCTTAGTTCTCTTTTTGTTCACAAGATGACATATAGTAAGTATGTTCTCCTGTGACAAAAAAACTCAGTATGTGGTCGGCTATTGCCCACTATATGCTGATAGCGCACAGCCACGCTGCAGTCAGGACAGATCCAGACAATACTGTCGAGATCCACCCTGCCGCCTGATAGACAGCTGGCTCTGCCTCACTAGAGCCTGAGCCAGCTGTACCTGCCCCTCCCCTGTCCGAAAGGGGGGCAAGGGGGGCGGCAAAACTACGCATGTGAAGTAAAACCTTGTGTACAAAATTCACCAAATCTGCGCAAACCGGGAACAAATAAATATGGTTGTACGTAAGATTTAATAAGGAGGTGTAAAGTCAGTGTGGTTTGGCAACATATAACGCACAATATCTCGCAAACCAGCGCAAACGAATGCCGTGTTTGTTTTTAAAATTCAGCAATATGGGGTGCAAAGTGGGCGGGGTTTCGGCAACTATAAAGCACAATATCTTGGAAACCAAAGCGGCGCAAACTTATTTTTGCGGCACAAACGAGCGCAAACAAATGGCGTGTTTGTTTTTAAAATTCAGCAACATGGGGTGCAAAGTGGGCGGGGTTTCTGCAACTATAACGCACAATATCTCGGAAACCAAAGCGGCGCAAACAAATGGCGTGTTTGCTTTTAAAATTCAGCAACATGGCGTGCAAAGTGGGCGGGGCTTGCATTAAATTGAATGTTTAATATCTCAGAAACCGAACCGGCGCAAACGCTCATTTTTGCGGCGCATATCAGAGCAAACGAATGGTATATTTTTATTCAGGTTTTACAAACATTGGGTGCCAACTTCACACAGCTGTTTTAACATAGTGAGAGAAGGAACGGCAGTCACTCGCCAGGACACGATTTCTGGTCGCCATGGCGACCTGGCGCCCGGAG
Organism: Glandirana rugosa; assembly: GCA_018402905.1. Classification (NCBI taxonomy): domain Eukaryota; kingdom Metazoa; phylum Chordata; class Amphibia; order Anura; family Ranidae; genus Glandirana; species Glandirana rugosa. The sequence goes on from BLSH010147574.1 coordinate 237,251, forward strand.
ATTGTCGAGGCTTGATATAAGCAATCATTGTGCTAAAAAAAAAAAAAAAAATATATATGTATTGACAAATTAAAACTTTTAAAGGGTATAAGCTAGCCAAACTAAACGCATAAAGTGGTCAGATAAGTTTTCATCACCATGTACTGCACCAGTCTGTCTCACTCCCGTTTGCTAGTAATTTGTTGATTCTTGAATACACCCAATTCTGATGCCTGAATACCCTTCTTGCTGCCTCCAACATACTGAGATGTAAAAGTGTCAGTATTAAGATGCAAGAGGAAAAGAGAAAAGAAGGGAGGTTACGTTGCACTTACTATTGGACGTGTGTTTAAATTCTCATTACAGTGCCTTGAAAAAGTATTCATACCCCTTGAAATTTTCCACATTTTGTCATGTTACAACCAAAAACATAAATGTATTTTATTGGGATTTTATGTGATAGGCCAACAGTGTGACACATAATTGTGAAATGGAAGGAAAATGATAAATGGTTTTCAAACATTTTTAAGAATAAATATGTGAAAAGTGTGGTGTACATTTGTATTCAGCCCCCTGAGTCAACACTTTGTAGAACCACCTTTCACTGCAATTACAGCTGCAAGTCTTTTTGGTTTTGTCTCTACCAGCTTTGCACATCTAGAGAGTGGCATTTTTACCCATTCTTCTCTGCAAAATAGCTCAAGCCTTGTCAGATTGGATGGAGAGCGTCTGTGAATAGCAATTTTCAAGTCTTGCCACAGATTTTCAATTGGATTTAGGTCTGGACTTTGACTGGGTCATTCTAACACATGAATATGCTTCAATCTAAACCATCCCATTGCAGCTCTGGCTGTATGTTTAGGGTTGTTGACCTGCTAGGAGGTGAACTTCTGCCCCAGTCTCAAGTCTTTTGCAGACTCCTAACAGGTTTCCTTCTAAGATTGCCCTGCATTTGTCTCCATACATCTTCCCATAAACTCTGACCAACTTCCCTGTCCCTGCTGAAGAAAAGCATCCCCACCACATGATGCTGTTACCACCATGTTTCACGGTGGGGATGGTGTGTTGAGGGTGATGTGCAGTGTTAGTTTTCCACCAGACAGCATTTTGCTTTTAGGCCAGAAAGTTCAATTTTGGTCTCACCTGACCAGAGCACCTTCTTCCACATGTTTGCTGTGTTTCCCACATGACTTCTCGCAAACTGCAAACAGGACTTCTTATGGCTTTCTTTCAACAATTGCTTTCTTCTTGCCACTCTTCCATAAAGGCCAGATTTGTGGTGTGCATGACAAAGGCCTCATACACACGGACGTTTTTTTGACGCTGGCGTTTTCTGCAGCTCTCCATGTTAGTCAATGGCCCCATAAAAACGCCGACATTTTTGAGCTGTAGATGGCGTCGGCGTTAGTGAGCTGAAACTAGAACCCACGGCCAGCGCGTTCTGAGGTTGTAACGTTTTGGCATTTTTTGACGCCGACAAACGCCAACTAATATTGTACCCGCGTTAACCGGTGTTTTTTGACGCCGACGTTTTTAGGTTGAAAAATAGCAGAGGGATGATTTTCTTTTAAAAAAACGCCTATTGACGCCGACGCTCACTAACGCCGATGTAGAACTCCGAAAAACGCCGACTTTTTTTTCCTTGACGTCGGGCCCGACGTTTTATTTTTTAACCACTTCAGCCCCGGAAGGATTTCCAGCATTAGGACCGGAGCCCTTTTTGCGATTCGGCGCTGCGTCGCTTTAACTGACAATTGCGCGGTCTTGCAGCGTTGTACCCGAACGAAATTTGCGTCCTTTTTTACCCACAAATAGAGCTTTCTTTTGGTGGTATTTGATCACCTCTGCGTCATTTCTGATCGCCGCTATAAACAAAAGAAGAGCGACAATTTTGCAAAAAAACCCACATTTCTTACTTTTTGCTAAAATACAAATCCAAAAAAAAAATATAAAAAAACATTTTTTTCATCAGTTTTGGCCGATTTATATTCTTCCTCATATTTGTGATAAAAAAAAAAAAAACCCCAATCGGCGTTTATTGATTGGTTTGCGCAAAAGTTGTCACGTTTACGGATGATGAGAATTAATTTCTGGGGTTTTTATTGATTTTTTTATTTTTTACTAGTAATGGCAGCGATCTGCGATTTTTAGCGGTACTGCGATATTTCAGCGGACATGTCGGACCATTTTGACACTTTTTTGGGACCATTGGCATTTGTACAGCGATCTGTGCTATAAAAATGCACTGATTACTGTGTAAATGCCATTGGAAATGAAGGGGTTAACCTGCAGGGGGCGCTCTAAGGGTTAACTGTGTTCCCTGGGCGTGTTCTTACTGTGTGGGGACTGCCCTAGCTGGGGAAGGGAAGCGATCACAGCTTCCGTGTAGAGGAAGGCTGTGATCACAGCCCTTCCCCCTCTCACAGAACGGAGGTCCGTGTTTACTTACACGGACCTCCGTTCTTTCACTCCGGGGGGGAATCGCGGGTGGCCGGCGGAGATAGACTCCGCTGCACCCGCTCCCTGGCCCTCCCCGGACACAGTGAGCGCGCAGTCGCGCCTCCGGCTCACTGGGCTCGATCTCGCGGCCGCCGTCATAGGACAGCGATCCGCGTTACAGAGCCACTCTGTCGCCGTCAAATGCCGATCAGCCGTCGGCAAGAGGTTAAGAAACGTCCGTGTGTATGAGGCCTAATAGTTGTCCTTTGGACAGATTCTCCCACCTGAGCTGTGGATGTCTGCAGCTCCTCCAGAGTTACCATGGGCCTCTTGGTTGCTTCTCTGATGAATGCTCTCCTTGCCCGGCCTGTCAGTTTAGATGGACGGCCATGTCTTGGTAGGTTTGCAGTTGTGCCATACTCTTTCCATTTTCGGATGATGGATTGAACAGTGCTCCGTGAGATGTTCAAAGCTTAGGAAATTTTTTTACAACCTCATCCCGCTTTAAACTTCCCCATAACTATATCCCTGATGTGTCTGGCATGTTCCTTGGCCTTCATGATGCAGTTTGTTCACTAAGGTTCTCTAATACATTGCTTATCAACTCCAGTCAAAGCAGAATTGCCATTATAGGCAATTATCTACATCAATTTTTCTCAACTCCAGTCCTCAAGTGCCCCCAAGTGGTCATGTCGTCAGGATTTCCCTCAGATAAAACAGCTGTGGTAATTACGAAGGCAGTGAAACTGATCAAATCACCTGTGCAAAATAATGGAGAGCCTGAAAACATGACCTGTTGGGGTGCCTTGAGGAGTGGAGTTGAGAAACACTGTCCTAACAACCCTCTGAGGGTTTCAAAGAACAGCTGTATTTATAATGAGATTAAATTGCATACAGGTAGACTAGTTGGTGATTAGGAGACTTCTGAAGGCAATTGGTTCCCCTAGATTTTAGTTAGGGGTATCAGAGTAAAGGGGGCTGAATACAAATGCACGCCACACTTTTCAGATATTTGTAAAATATTTTGAAAACCATTTATCATTTTCCTTCCACTTTACAATAATGTGCCCCTTTGTGTTGGTCTATCACATAAAGTCCCAATAAAATACATTTATGTTTTTGGTTGTAGCATGACAAAATGTGGAAAACATCAAGAAATATGAATACTTTTTCAAGACACTGTATACCAACCCTCTAAAGATGACATGCATGTGCTTTACCCTCCTACTGACCCTGTAAGGTGATATGCATGTGCTGTGTCCTCCAACTCAACCTGTGTGGTGAAATGTGTGTGTGCTGTGTGTTCTTAATGAACATGCAAGGTGGAATGTGTGTGCAGTTCCCTCCTACTGAACATGCATGGTGAGGTTTGTGCTCTGCCCTCCTACTGAGCATGCAAGGTGGTATGGGTGTGCTGTGCGTTCTTAATAAACATGCAAGGTGGTATGGGTGTGCTGTGCGTTCTTAATAAACATGCACGGTGGTATGCATGTGCGGTGTTGTCCTACTGAACTTGTGAGGTGGTGTAGACGTGCTGCGCCCTCCTACTGAACCTGTGAGATGTTGTGGGTGTGCGGTGTCCTACTGAACCTGTGAGATGGTATGGGTGTGCGGTGTCTTCCTACTGAACCTGTGAGGTGGTGTAGACATGCTGCGCCCTCCTACTGAACCTGTGAGATGGTGTGGGTGTGCGGTGTCCTACTGAACCTGTGAGATGGTGTGGGTGTGCGGTGTCCTACTGAACCTGTGAGATGGTATGGGTGTGCGGTGTCTTCCTACTGAACCTGTGAGGTGGTATGGGTGTGCGGTGTCGTCCTACTGAACCTGTGAGGTGGTATGGGTGTGCGGTGTCTTCCTACTGAACCTGTGAGGTGGTGTGGGTGTGCGGTGTCCTACTGAACCTGTGAGGTGGTGTGGGTGTGCGGTGTCGTTCTACTGAAGCTGTGAGGTGGTGTGCGGTGTCCTACTGAACCTGTGAGGTGGTATGGGTGTGCGGCGCCCTCCTACTGAACCTGTGAGGTGGTATGTGTGAATGCTGTGCCCTCCTACTAAACATCTGAGATAAAAGGCACTATGCATGTGCTGTGCTCTTCTACTGAACTTGTAAGGTGGTATATGTGTGCTGTGCCCTCCTCCTCATACACAGTTGGGTAGATTGTTTACTATTTCACAGTACTGTGTGAAAATTAATTCACAGAAAAAGTAAAGTAAGAGTGTTCGCTTTCACTGCCAGGGAACTCACCTCTGGCCCTGTCACAATAATTGACATGTGACCTTTCTAAAGCAAAAAAAAAAAAAATTCTCCCACCTTTCCTGCTTCTCCGCAACTGCCAGCCGATCAGCATCAGGGTCATTTGCCAATATAATTCTGGCACCTTCTTTCTCCGCCAATGCAAAAGACAATTTCTGCAGAGCAACACACATAATTATTTTCAGTTATTAAGTAAACTTTTAGTAAAACACAATTCAAAGATCAGCTCCACCAAATACTGGAATCAGATGCCCATCGCTCTGGTTTTACCCTCCTTTAAGCCATCGCTTCTAAAAACGTTTTCAATATATAGACACAATTTGTTCAAACTTTTATCATTTAGTTCATTAACCACTTCAGCCTTGGAAGAATTTACCCACTTCCTGACCAGGCCAATTGCGCGGTCGTGCGACGCTGTACCCAAACAAAATTGTCATTTTTTTCGCACAAATAGAGTTTTCTTTTGATGGTATTTGATCACCTCTGCATTTTTTTTATTTTTTACGCTATAAACAAAAAAAGTGACAATTTTGGAAAACAAAACAATTTTTACTTTCTGCTATAATAAAAATCCCCCCCCAAAAAAAAAAAAAAAAATAAAAAATATAAATATCCGTAGACTAAGGTCATA
>BLSH010147574.1:244250-260314 GCA_018402905.1 Glandirana rugosa
GTCAAATAAAGAATCAGACTTCCGAAAAGAAGCTGTAGAAAACAAATACACCCGCAAAGACCTCACCAAATCCAAAGAATGCAGTTCAAATTCTTTAGCATGTGACGGGTGCGGGCACAATGAGGGAAGAACAATATCCTCATTTAAATGAAAAGAAGAAACCACCTTCGGAAGAAACGAAGGGGAAGGTCGCAAAACCGCCTTGTCCTTATGAAGGACCAAGTAAGGTGACTTGCAGGATAATGCTGCCAACCCCGCCTAGCGGATGTGACAGCCACCAGAAAAGCCACTTTCTGCGACAACAGGGAATATCCCTGATCTTTTCACATGGTGGTTTCTGCAGCACAGAAAGCACCAGATTCAAATCCCACGGTGCCAGAGGCGACCGTATCCGAGGAGCCACATGACATATTCCCTGTACAAATGTACGGATCAATGAATGAGACGCCAAGGGCCGTTGAAAAAGAACCGCCAGGGCCGAAATCTGACCCTTAAGCGTACTTAATGCCAGGTTCTTGTCCAGTCCTTGCTGCAAAAAAGTCAGTACTCTGTACACCATATAAGAGCGGGGGTTCCAACCCCCTGCCTCGCACCAGGCAATATAAGCCTTCCAGGTCCTATGATAAATCTTACGTGAGGTACCTTTACGTGCTTCAATCATAGTAGGGATCACGGAGTCCGAGACACCCCTATCCCTCAACACCTGGGACTCAATAGCCAAGCCGTCAATGCCAGCGAGGGTAAAGCAGGATGCAAGATGGGCCCGTAGGTCTTTGCGAAGTGGAAGACGCCACTGTCACCATCCGTACTACGTCGGCGTACCAAGGACACCAAGGCCAATCCGGCGCTACCAGGATTGTAGGGATTCCCTCTGCTTCTATCCTGCGCAGAACCCGCGGTAGAAGCTTTAGAGGAGGAAAGATGTACAGAAGCCGATACCGACCCCCAGGGCGCTACCAGAGCATCCGAGGCGACCGCCAGCGGATCTTTTGTTCTGCACATAAAGGTCTGTACCTTGTCATTGAACCTGGAGGCCATGAGGTCCACCTCTGGTGTGCCCCACTTGAGGCAAATCTGGCGGAACACTTCTGGATGTAGGGACCATTCCCCTTGATCCAGAGTCCGGCGGCTGAGAAAGTCCGCCTGCCAATTTTCCACGCCTGGGATGTAGATTGCAGAGAGAGCTGGTACGTGAAGTTCTGCCCACCGAAGGATCAGAGCCGCCTCCGCGGCTGCTGCTGAGCTTCTTGTTCGACCCGGATGGTTCACATATGCCACGGCCGTGACATTGTCCGACTGAACTCAGACAGGGAGGCCTCGCAGCCTTTCTGACCAACAGGACAGACAAAGCCTGATCGCTCTCAGTTCCAGTACATTTATTGGAAGACAAGCTTCCTGCTCTGACCAATGACCCTGGGCAGAGGACTGACCCAGGACCCCTCCACAGCGCAGCCCAATAGGCTGGCATCCGTCGTTACTATCGACCAATTGAGGGGGAGAAAACATTTCCCCAACTTTAGGGCCAGAGCCCGAATCCACCAAATTAAGGATCCTCGGGACTGATGATCCAACCGGATCAGTCTGTCTAGGGAAAGAGGAGATTTGTCCCATTGCGACAAAATCTTCTTCTGCAAGAGCCGAGTGTGACTCTGGGCATAAGGTATTGCTTCGAAAATCGACACCATGAGCCCCAACACTCGCATACAGAACAGTAAAGAGGACCACTGGCGTGATAACAGGGTTCGCACTGCCACCTGAAGTGTCAGGAGCTTGCTTGGTGGTAAAAACACCCTTGCCTGAACCGTGTCCAGAATCAGACCCAGGTATTCCAGCCGGCAGGATGGAGTTAACGATGACTTCTGCAGGTTGATTAGTCAACCGAACTCCTCTAACGTGGACACTGTAATTGTCACGTTCTCCTCCAGAGCTGCAGCAGACTCTGCTCTCAGGAGTAAATCGTCGAGGTATGCTACTACCTCGATACCTCTCTCTCTCAGCAGCGCCAGCAAAGGGGCCACCACCTTGGTGAACACCCGGGGCGATGAAGCCAACCCGAAGGGAAGTGCCACAAACTGGTAATGCAGGTCCCCCACTGCGAAACGTAGAAAACGCTGGTCACTGTGACAAACTGGAACATGGAGATGCACGTCCCTGAGATCCAGGGACGCCATGAATTCCCCTTGGTGCAGGGCAGCCATGACCGAGCGGATGGACTCCATCCTGAATCTCTTTGTCTTTACGAAGCGGTTTAATGCCTTCAGGTCCAGAACTGGCCTGACACCGCCCTTTTTGGGCACCACAAAGAGGTTTGTACCAGTGTGCAGTGTGGCAGCGTGCTCGTGAAGAGATTGTGCCACCATCGCAGACGCTAGCGCTGGCCGCATGGCTGACCCAGCCAACAAGAACAGTGCCTTAGACACTGCCTCCGTGCGGCGATCGGCCGCCTCCCTAAAAGACAGCGACCCCTCCAAGGGAATGGTCGTTGCCTTATTCAGACGGGCCACTGGGGGGTCCACCGTTGGGGACGCCCATCTCTTAGTAAAGCTATCCTCAAAGGGGTAGCGAACAGCAAAGCTCTTAGGAAAGGCAAAGGAATTTGGTGGCCGTAGCCATTCCTTGAACACCGCCTGTTCAAACACCTGATCATACAGGTAAGCCCTAGGGGACCTAGGGGGTTTAAGTGGTCCACAAACATATGTGGACTCATGCAACTCCCCTGCTTGGTCAAGCCGCATGGAGTCGCGGATATCAGCGATCAGAGCGGCCACTATCGGTTTATCATGGGAAAAAGGAGCCTCCTGATAACCTTCGCCGTCTGAGGGCAGTTCACTCTCTGATAGGACCACAGGTGTGATCACTGAGGTGCTTTCTGGTTCCGAATCCTCCCGAGGACTGAGGGGGGTGGGCGTTTCTTGGGGCCCCCCAGAACCGGGTCCCCCGCCCGGGGAAATAATTCCCCAAATACCGCCCTCAGCTGTTCCAAGGACACCAAGGTTCCTGGAGTGGATTGTTGATCCGCAGGTACCCCTGCCATAGCATTGCCGGCCTCTGACATCCCAGCCTTCTTGCACCCTCACTGTGTGACCACCACCTCTACACCACCAATCAGCCAGGGAGAACCGGGAGGATTGCACCCACCGCTACCAGCACCCAGGGAGAGCCAGCTATAATTGCTGTTTTAGATGCCTCAGCACTGTGACCGGAATGAGCAATGCCAAACAACCCACTGCACTTCAAGAGCCTGCATCACCGAGCGTCAGCCACGCTGTCCAAATGAAACCTGAAGTACCACTTCCGTTTTTAAAACACTTCCTATGTCACGTGTGTAGTACCAAAAACGACCACTAGGGGCCGCCAGAGGACAGGCTGAAAACCACATGGTTACCAAACAAATGGATGCTGCCATTTAACACAGAGCTTTATAGGAAAATGGCGCGGTCGGCAAAGAACGAGCGGTGATCCACCGAATGGCGGCGAACCGCTTAATGCAGTGCTCCCAACGGTCAGTGCAAGGTGTGGTACTGTGGGGGGGGGGGGAGATAATCCTCAAAGGGGTACCACCTAGTGTTTCCCTACTAACGGACCCCCACCGGCCGGCTACCACAGAAGCTGCCCAGGTGCCCACTCTCGGCGCCCCTAGGGCGGAAGAGGGGTCCACTCACCAATCCAATGGGCGCAGCGGGTAGCCACTCGGAGCAGACTTACCTCCCCATAGAGAGGCATGCTGCTGGCCAGGCCTCTGGACAGGGGAACCAGTCACTGGGCTCTAGTGGGTTTTAGCCACTGGCCGCCCGCACGGAACGGGCGCTATGCGGCGGGCCCCCGCTAAGGGTAGCTCGCATAGTGTCGGCCGGACTGGGGAAAGTTTTGGATTTGAGATATCCTCTATACCATCAGCCGGCTTCTTGATAGCAGTCTTCATCAGAAAAACTCTTCAGGAGACCGCAGATCCCATCGGGAACCAGGTCTACTCCTTGCACTAAGCAATTAAAAACTGGTGTGCTATGCAGAGCAGGGGGATTATATGCTAAGGTGAGGACGGCCCCCTGGGAGGGGCCAGCCTATGTTTTTGTTTGTTTTTGCCTAGTCTACGCCTAGTGATATGAGCATAACCCCACGTGTCATAAGAAGGCTGCATCTGTCAGTGAACGGAAGAGTAATATTGATTGGTTTGCACAAAAGTTATTGCGTTTACAAACTATGGGAGAGATTTAGGGACTTTTTTTTTTTTTATTGGCAAAGGTGGCGATCTGTGATGTTTTGCAGGACTGCGACATTGCAGCGAAAAAATTTGACCCCAAAATTACACCCTTTTGGGAACAAGCTATAAAAATGCACTGACCAATGTATAATTGACACTGGCAGGGAAGGGGTTCATCCCCCCTCAACAGTGCACACCGCTTCTAAATCATCTTTTTATATCAAAATATTGCTGCTATATACCTTTTTTCTCATCTGTATATTGCAGTCAGGTGATAAACTGCAAAGAGCCAGGGCTTCCACAGCGTTCATGTGGGAGGAGATTTCACTCTCTGATGATGTAACTTCCTTTGCATCAGTGACCATTCACCCACATTCTGGCCAGAGCTGATTGGTGCTTTGCCAATAACATGCTCAGTTTAAAAATAAACAATCACTGCCTCTAGAAATGCACTGCAGTCTGTGTCCATGTGTAACAGGGAGATCAAACAGAGCATGCACAACCTTTCCACACTGCCTGCATGCAGTATAGTATTAGTCTAATATAGTAGACAGGGCAAGAAGGAAGTATCTGGCCATACTAGATCAAACAGCATTTTTACACAATACAGAGGATTAACCCCTTAAGTTCCACAGTTAGTATAGCAAGCATGCTATTCTGCATATACAGACAGATTTTATTGTTGTGGGTTTAGTAACACTTTAACACTAGGGGACGATCAAGGGGTTAAGTGTGTTCCCTGTGTGTGTTCTAACTGTAGGGGGGATGGGTTGGCAGGGACATGCCAGAGATAACTTCTCCCGATCACTGGGAACAGAAGATCTCTGACATCTCATCTGGCAGAACGGGGATCTGCCTTAATTACATAGGCAGATCCCCATTCTGCCTCTGTACAGAGCGATCGCAGGTCGCCGGCAGACAGAGTCTGCCGGACCCACAGGTGCACAGCGGGCGCCCGCAATCTCTCATGCATAGACCGCCATACAGCTACAGCGGTTCGAAGAGGAGAGCCGACCTGCCGCAGTAGAACGACGGCAGCAGGTCGGCAAGCTGTTAAACTGGAATTCTAGGCAAACCCTACCTATCATTAAAACTGTCCCCTAAACCATCCTAATACATATGCTATAGAACCTAAATAAGAAAGATGTATATACTTAAATATTTTCGGTCCACTCTGGTCCATGTATGTGATCCCACTCCCGTGTAGGGTAGGAGGTAGTGTTACCATTGCCAGGCATTACCAGCCATTGTTAATTACTTTATCCTCTCCCCTGCAGCCGGCGCTGACACAGGAAAAGATCAGGTGACTGGACCAGAATGGCCTGAAAATAGGCCAGTATACAGCGCTTTCCTACATAGGTTAGTCAAAAGAAGTACTGGGAGGGGGAAGGGGACAGTTTCAGGAGCAGTTAGGTTTTGACTGAAGTATAACTATCCAATATTGAAAAACATCTTCTTCTCTTAAATCAAGCTAACCTAAACTAAGAGACATTATGAATGAGTCAGCCCTACAAATTATTCAGCAAGACAGAAAATGACTCATTGGATCTTAGGACAGAATGGCACCTTTTCTGATAAAACAGTGAAAAAAGATTTTCCTGTGAATGGTCATCCCAAAAATGTGAAGTTCACAAGGATAGGAAATTGCTTGCCACATACAGTACACGTCTGAGCAGAGCACTACATGCTAGCAGTGTTAATTTTGACACCAAATTTTGATTTAGTCTTAGTTATATTCTTGACAAAAATGCCATTTTAGTTTTAGTCGTATTTTATTCTACTAAAATCTCCAGTACATTTTAGTCAACTAAAATTGAATGGGTTTAGTTAAAATTTGAATGCATTATTTCTTTAGAATTGCCAAACATTATATACTCCTGGAGTAAAAATCTAATAACATATTATTTATGGTGTTAAGGTTTGATCGTGCACTACAGACACAGATTTAGCCTAAGCGAAATAGAATGTCTTTATAAATAAAACCACGTTTCATAAATAAACAAAAATATTGCTTTTTGACAAGCAAAAGTACAACTTGAAAATATATTAAAAAAAAAAACAGATTATGCTCACAAATCCAAATGAATAAGAGCAGTCCCCCCAGATCAGACGTTCGTTCCCAGTTGGCTTAGTCAGTTCGCCTTGCAAGCGGTATCAATGTATTTTGTAAACCCAATTGCAAACTTAGTATATCTGGTCTTCCTGAGAAAGGGAAAGCTCATAGAGGGCTATGCATACTACCCTTGATATGAGCGAACAGCACCCAGGCCTAGCAATTGTATGCTCAAGGAATGAGTAGTTTTATTCACATGCGCAGGGAAAGAATGTGCATTTTTTAATGCACAGCACAGACAATGACAATATTGCAGCAGCTTAAAAGGCCTCCCCTTATGATCACTGACAAGCTACCATAACATAAATCCTACAGCTCTTGCTAAAGGACTATGTCAAAGATTTATCCATGCGCTGGTTCCATAGTGAAATGGGGTTGATTTGATGCAACGGTTTGCTATTACTGCTTCATCGGGAGTTTCAATTGAATGCATGCACATAGTGTCTGTCCTCAAATTCCACACCAGCGGTGCAGTCAATTAACTTCCGTCTCTGTTGCAGGTACAGGAGCATCCAAAGGGCCAGAGGCCCACCCCAGTATCACCAAAGGGTAACGCTTACTGACTTATCAGCAAACACTGAGACATAATGTTTCCACCTCTATCTTATGTTACATCAAGCAGTTCAAAGAAAGTCCTCTATAAGACCAGTACCATTACATTGATTCTGAATTATTTGCTCGTATAAGGGGCCTCGTCAGGAACCCCCTGTAATTTGTGTGTGAGTGGGCCTTCAAAATCTGCATTTCTCCCTATAAAGGAATTCTATGTAGATCTTACATGTGGCACTACCCATCACCAATACAGTAAACACTTATGAGTAGTGTAGGGGTCAGGAAGAACATGTCACATGCTCCTCTATACTGAGAAGTGCCGTGCATTCCTCAGGGCTCTAATGGTGCATGTGGGTGGCATGAAGAGTTAAGTACAACATACTATGCAAATTAAGGTCGCAGGGAATTGTTTTCTGAATCATTTTTTTTCTAAGAGATCACACTATTGCAATGTCCGATTGATCGGTGCAATGTGGACAGTTTTGTTATATAACAATATTGTTACAATAGTGCAGAATTCCTTATACCACACGTGTCCAGAGCTCCCAGTGTTAGGCCGTGAGAAGAATACGGACAACCAGCCTCAGAGAGAAAGAGAGGAATGAGTTTGAGCTCTGCAGTCATGTGACCACAAACACTTTAAGTGGATGTAAACCAGATTCATGAAATCTGAGCTGGGCACATAGATCTGCAGTGTTTTCTTATCTCTCTCCAAAGCCCAAAGTCCCTGTGTTTCTGATGCTCCGTTCTTCTGTTATCAGCATAACTCTGACAAATTCTCAGACACGGGAGATAAAACCAGCATGAAATTTGCATTGTGGGAGGTAGCTGTAAATAGATTGGCAGAAAGCTTGTCTTGTCACAGCACTACACATTCCTTCCTTCCTTTGCCTATGTGGAGTCGGGGTGTGCGCCTTTCCTCCACTCAGCTGTTTTGGCTGTATGCCAAGAATCCACTTCCAGTGCTGAACAGGAAGAGAAAATCTCTAACACTATGTGCACTGCCTAAAGAATGTAGAAACGAAAAGACAGCAGATATACATGTAAAACTTATGTAGGGAGATTTATGTCATCTGAGGCTGTTCACTTCACTGGGTATATGTGAGAGTTTACATCCACTTTAAACAAGTATTCAGAAAATGTAAGCAGAGAGTAGCAGAGGGGGAGTAACGTCTAACAAGTTATTGTGACGCCTTTCCTTCTACTTTAGTCAAGTTATCTACCTATGAAGAGAAAGTACAGGTTCACTTTAGAAAAACGTATAAATTACGTAGATGCAAAAACCAGCAACTCTTGTCTTTAGTCTGAGAGAAATTAAAAGGGATACTAGAGGTTTGATTATTATTTTTTTTTAAATAACAAACCTGTTATACTTACCTCCTCTGTGCAGCAGTTTTGCACAGAGTGGCCCCAATCCTCCTCTTCTGGGGACCCCCAGCAGTGCTCCTGGCTCCTCCTCTTCTCGAGTGACCAGTCAGGGAAGTGCTCTCCCTGTGGTTACTCGTGCTCTAGAGTCCTGCTGCTGCGACCCTTGACACTGAGAGCAGGACTCGGCCCCGCCGGCTCACTGGATTTGATTGACAGCAATGGGAGCCAATGATCCTGCTGCTATCAATCTAGCCAATGAGGACCGGAGCCCGCGGTTGGAGCTGCTAGGCTCGTCCCCGGCGCGGGAATGATCGGGGTCAGGTAAGAAAAAGGGGGGATCTGGGGGGCTGCAAGGAGAGAAGGTTTTTCACCTTAATGCAGTAAGGAGAAAAACAACGAGAGTTTACAACCCTTTTACATTTTTTTGCTGAATAATTGCAGCTCATCTATTAGCATTAAAAAAAACCAATTCAAATGTCCACTTGAAATACTAAAACACAGAATGTTGGATGTTTATGACACATAAATGAAACATAAGTTACGACCCTTACCAGGACTCCTTTCCCCTCTTCAGGATTGGGGTATTTCACTGTAGGAAACTCTGGGTCTGGATCTTTTTGCTCTGGGACAGCGAATGGAGGGCTGAAACTGAAAGCCTGGAATGCTGATTGGACAAATTCATGGCCCACGCCATGCACAGATGTGTGCACAAATTTCAGCTTGGAGCACTTGTTAATGTCTCTACAACAAAGGGTCATTCACACAGTTACAAAGTGTATTAAATCTGAGAAAAGCATATAGCTTCAAACATAAAAGGAAAAAAGAAAGCAGGAGTGCTTGAAAGATCATATTTTTACAAATACACATTAAGAGAAAATAGGAGCAGTGCGTAGTCATATTTCCCTAACTGGTTCTCAGGAATTGGTCCTATGTGCTGGAAGGTTGCACACATGCAAGGAGTAAATGCACAGAAGTGGGAGCAATGAGGGCTATTCCGAGGCCCGGACATTGTTCCATTCCTCCCCTATTCCAGTCTGGAGCCAATTCAGGCAGAAGAACCAGTTGCAATATAATGCCAATAATAAACAGATAGTCAAGATGTAAGGGAAGGTGTAAGTGACCACCAGTCATTCCAATAATGGATCATTTTGTTTATAATTTTCTTCGGGGACATTATTTACTGAATATAAACGTATCAAAGTGATGCTAGAAGGAACACTAGAACTCATGTATATAAAAGGGCAAGAATCGGAAGTGTCTTTGTTGCTCATAACCAATTACTGATCTTTATAATGCTCTCTAGAAAGATGACAGCAGTAAGATGAAAATGTAGTATTCTCAGGTTTCTTGCCTCCAGCAAATGACTAAGTATATTTGGTAAGTGATGTATGGGGCTGATACTGCTAACCTACTATAGAAAGAGGGATTTTACATTTCTGAATTAAATATAAATTATAAATATTTTGCAGCTTAGATAACCAGCTGTGAGGCTGCTGGAGGGCTGGGAGCGGCTCTATAAAAGCTACAAAAAACAGGTGATTCCAATGCATCAATTCAGCAACAGCAGTGGAGTTTCAGCTCTCTTAGAATACATGTCTAATCCTAATGAGTAGCATCTTAAAACTGTTAGAATGTTTATGCCTCCTATATGCACCTTGCCTTAAAGGGGTAGTAAAGGGCCGCTGTGTAGGGTTGCCACATCATCCCTTTAATCCAGGACACATATTTATTACACAGGTTCTGTGGCTGATTAATGTGGTAATTAAACTCACTTGGTGCCTTATCTGCATTCAATTAGCCTCAGAACCTGTATAATTCATATGTGTCCTGGATTAAAGGGATGGTGTGGCAACCCTACAGCTGTGTGAGTTTTACCTACATAATAAGGCTTACCTGTAGGTAAAAAATACCTCCTAAACTTGCACTGTTAGGAGACATTCATACTGGATGCAGACAGTGAAGTCACCAGTGCATGTGTTCTGAAGGTGCCAGACATTCAAAGCACAGCGCCAGTAACATCACTGCTCCGGCCACTCATACAGCTGGAGCCCGCGAACCCGGAGAGAAAACCGGTGGAAGATGGAATCCCTGTCAGCGGTGACAGCGTGCCCCTGGAGATCTTCGTTCTAAGATAAATATTTCACAATGCGCTAGAATGCGATGCATACTAGCACATTATGCAATTGTCATACAGGGGATACGTTTTTTTTTTTTTTTTAGTGCTGCAGTTTACAACGGCTTTAATAACAAGTCATAAATATTTGGGCACTACCATGCAATGTTATGTTCACAACACTTTTTTTTTCCCAAAAGTGAACATAAATAACAAAACTCATGCATTCCAAAAACAGTATAAAAAAAACACAGGAAAACAAAGATAGCCCAACAGCCCAAAGACATCCGAAGAAGAGACGTGGCTCGTATTCCTGATAGAAGGCAGCATTGATAATCTGGCAATTTTTAGCAGGTCTCATTTTCTCCTCTATTTAAAACACTAAAGAAGAGTTCTGTTAATTAACCTCATGCACCGGGTAGGTCTCAGCACTCTGGACACTTGCTTAAGGATGATGGTCTTCGGTCACTTTATGTCTTTGAGACCTAACTGTACCATTAAGCTGAAATATACTTTTTTACTCACCTGTGGAAGCAGAGCTTCTGTAAATCAGAAAAGTAATCCTTATTAATAGACTGGAACGGATCTTTTAGAAGTGAGCTGCCCTCAATAAGGGAATCATCCCAGGCCTGTGGCCACGGCTCTAGGTTCTCCTCAATAGACTCAGCGATACCCGAGTCATGTGGTGGAATGATCTGTGCACCATTCTCCCAGTACACCTACAATATGAAGAACACACAACATGGTGAACAGCCCTGTTAACTTGCAAAACTTGGTTCAGAATACAGAAACAAATGGCTGCACTATGGTTAAAATGTACACATGAGAAAAAAGAAGTAAAATAAGTTAAGCAGGCCATACACCGTTTCATACTGTTTTATTCAGCCTGCGGGCTATACAAAAAACCCCTAACAGATTCCTCTATCGATGCTATAAACTGAGAATGGACAAATCGCCCGCTGTGGCTATTGTATTCTAACAGCTGACACCAGTGTCAGAATACCTGAACTGTGGCTGCATCTGATAGAAACACTTTGCAGTTTACAAAAAATGTGCTTACTTTAAAGCTGTAGTAAACTTTCCCCAAAGAAAAAAAACAAAACAAAAAACTCCCTGCAAGGTAATATATCGCATAACACATTACGAGAGACTTATATTAACCACTTCTCTTTAGGTGGACGTCATGTGATGTCCTGCATTTGAGTGGTGATATCTGAATGGTGCCTGCAGCTACAGGCACCATTCAGATATTGATTTTTTCAGCAGGCGATTCTGTTTTTGATAAAAGTGGTCTTAGCGGCGGCACTTTTATCAGCGGCGGGAGAGGTGCCCCCTCCCGCCGCTTACCGGACCCGCAGATGATCGGTTCTGTGAGCCACTCGGCTCCATAACACGGCAGGGCGGAAATGTTATTCTCTAGGGTGTTAGGAAAAAAATATATACTATTTGGGGGTTTTAAGTAATTTTATTGGAAAAAAAAAACCTGTTTTTAACTCGTAAGCACCGAACCCAAAAAACAGGCTCGGTATGGAAGTGGTTAAAACAAAGCCCTCCTGCAGCTTGCGGTCACCGCTGATAAGGCTTCAATCTTCACCTGATCCTCCTTCCGGGTTTGCAGGCTTCAGCCTTTGAATGGCTGAGCCGAAATGACCTCACTCCCGTTTATGGGCACATCACCAGCTGCTGCTCACTGGAATATCTCCTAAACGGTGCACGTTTAGTAGATATTCATTTTTACCTACAGGTAAGCTTTATTACAATCTTACCTGTAGGTAAAAGTAGCAGAAAAGAGTTTGCTAATGCCTTGAAGGTCCAGTCAACACTAGAACGCAGTGCGGGAAACCAATGTGCCTTGCACATTTCCTGCACCGCGTTCAAAAATGTTGAATACGGTGTGAACTGGCCCGAAATTCCCTATTTGTGGGCTAAGAGTGGCACTCCCTTGCTGAAAAACTCCAATTGTGAAAGATCAGCTCTGTCCTGCTTAGACACTTGAGAACTCATCCCCACTATCAAAGGTCCACAATCTCTCTTTCTAAGCCCACACATGTGCAGTGTGCTCTCCCTTTGCCAACAGCAGCATTGCTTAGCTCAGCCGATGGAGAGGTAGAAAGTACAAGACTCAAAAGAGGGGTGGCAAGAGTGGAAAATAAGGCGGGGAAACCCTGCAAATACTGGTCACAAACGTATGCAATTTTGGAGGTTTTCAACCACAGTGATGAGCAGCACCCCATTTCAATTGCTTGTGGTTTTAAACAATTAGTTTATTAAACCGGTGTGCTAGAAATTAGTGAGAACTACGACGACAGTAGAAATGCATTTTAAATGAATATCTAACTCGATTAGGAAGATTAGCTTGCTAGAAATCTAGGAACACAGGTGACAAATTGCTATGGACCTTTCAATGACATGCAATGGGGTTATCAATAATAGCCTGATAGAAATCTTCTAAAAAAGAAAAGTCAACTAACTATATGACTAGCAGAAGTCAAGAAGTTAAGTTTGGTCAAAGCAAATTAATTCTTTACACGTCCTAAGAAACATAATACAGCAACATGCTGGGTAGTTCTCTGGATCTTCCTCATCAAATAAACTTAATATTTACAACTTACCTTGTAACCATTGTCTTGCTTTGGATTGTGAGAGGCAGTAACCATAATTCCAGCACAGAGATTGAGATGTGTCACTGTGTATGGCTAGAAGACAGAAATGCAGCAACCATTATTTCTGACACTGAACATATACACAGAAGCTAATGAAGTATTACACAAAAAAGAAGGCATTTACTCAACCCATAAATGTAGAACAGAATTTGCTTTCATAGCTAGGGCACAAAGTAATGGTAAATCCCCTCTTTGGTTACGGTCACCCAAACAGGTGTCACTTTTGGAAGATTTCCCTGCACCTTACGTATCAATCATATAATTTTTGATTTTCTACCACTTTGTATTCTGGTGACAAAGGTCAGCAGAGCAAATCAAGACAGTGAGTCTTGCCAGCCGGAATACACATGGAATTAAAGTGTTACTAAACCCACAACAGTAAAATCAGTCTGTATATGCAGTAAAGCATGCTTGTTATACTCACTGTGGAACCTAAGGGGTTAATCCTCTGCATTGTGTAAACAGCCTTTTTGATCCTGTCTCTCTGATCCTCCCTTTCTTCCACTGTCCCCTGATAATTTCCTGATAACACAGAGCCTATAGAGTCAGGCTGCACATGCTCAGTATGGTGTGTATTGCTAGAGAGGGTTTTGTGTTTTTTTTTTTTCTTGGGAGTATGCATGAGATCAGCACAGGGCCAATCAGCACTGTCCAGACAGAGGGTCAGGGGTCTTGTAGTTTAATAGGACAGTCAGAAAACTCATTCTACAAGCTTTAACCAGTGCTTGGCTGGACACAGACGTCACAAGACTGCTATATTCTGCTCATAAAACGTATTTAGCAGTTTATATTTACTAAAATAATTGCATTTCCCAGTTCTGAGTACCATAGAAGACCAGATATAGTGAATGCAGGGTCCTGGGTTTAGTAACACTAACTATTCTCTCCTCTATAAAAAAGTAAGAAAATAGGTTTAAGGTAGAACTATAGGCATTTTTTTTTTATTTTGAATAGAGCAAGGGAGGGTTATAAACCCTTTCAGTTTATTTTTTGCCATCTGTGTCCGATTGGGGAGATTTCCCTTCACTTCCCATCTTATAGCTAAACCAGGAAGCGAGAGGAAATCCCTCTACATTAAGGGAATTCCTAGGGGACCCACAGGTTACCAGAAACCGTGTCCCCATTGGAAAATTTCCCCACTAACTTTTCTGAAGACAATCCACAATTTGGGATTTTCTTTTACTTTCATTGATAATGGTCAACAGGACAAATATGGAGAGTGAATCTCCCTAATGGGGACACAGACAGCAATAAAAACCTAGGTGATCTAATCCATCTTCAGTATCCAAAACTATAAAAAAAAAATAATTGCCTAGTTTAAGTCTTCGATATACTTTACTCCGTGACCCCTCAGCTCTTCTCTCTAGTCATTGTTGCTTTAGGCATCTTTCACAGAACGATCGGGTCAATCTGTCCATTTTTCAGGAAGCCCCGATTCGACCACCCATTGTTCTCTATGGAGCAGTGGATGTCAACGCACGTGTCCCCTGATGCCCACCGGCATCTGATCCAGTCCGCTAAAAACAGATGGATGGGAACACGTTCGCAATCCGTCTGGTGGATTGGATGACACTCAGATGGAAGCGGACAGGCAGTCCACCCCATAGAGAACAGCAAACTGTGTCCGCCTGCTCAGCGGGATCAGCGGAGATCCCCCGCTGAGCAGGTGGAATCGCTGGAGGCGGACTCGAAAACGTCTGTACACAGGTATTCAATACTGCTGTGTCAGTGGCGTTCTCTTCATCCGGTGAGTTAAACTTGCAGAGCAATGTAATTACTTGAATTTCCTGGAACTATTCTTTAATAGACTAGACTCACTATAACATCCATTAGGAAACTGGTAGCAAATGAGGTCTTGGTACTGATCGTAACACATATACACACACAGGGTTGAATTACCTAAACTGGAGAGTGCAAAATCTGGTGCAGCTGTGCATGGCAGCCAATCAGCTTCTAGATTCAGCTTGTTTAATTAAGCTTTGACAAAAAACCTGGAAGATGATTAGTATGCAGAGCTGCACCAGATTTTGCACTCTCCGGTTTTAGTAAACCAACCCCAGATTAGCATTTTTCAGTCTCAGATAAGAGTAAGGAATAGTCAATATCTCTTCAAGGTGAGGAAAAAATAGTAACTGGAACAATTCTAATGTTCCCACAGAAAGATTTCCCCTCAATTTCCTGTTCTCTCACTTTCAGTGCCAGTAATTGTGGTCACCAAGACAATGAAGACATTTAGTCTTCCCAGTGATGACTCATACAGCAAGAAAAACCTGCTGAGTGTTCATGACAGATTAGATTTATCAGGCTTCAGTGGCTGCATTTCAGGCACTAAAAGTGGGATGAGTATGACAGTTCTGCAGCCTGCACTTTTCAAAATAAAAGTCAGTTAAAGTAGTTATAAGGCCCCATTTTCACACCCCATGTTTCCCAATAAGTACCGCTCATATCTGTGCAAATTAAGTCCTGCATTACTTTGGTCCAACTTTCATGCAACTTGAAGGCCATAGAATTCAATGCAAACCCTCATAAGTCACACCTGCACGATATACAGTGCCTTGCGAAAGTATTCGGCCCCCTTGAACTTTGCGACCTTTTGCCACATTTCAGGCTTCAAACATACATATATAAAACTGTAATTTTTTGTGAAGAATCAACAACAAGTGGGACACAATCATGAAGTGGAACGAAATTTATTGGATATTTCAAACTTTTTTAACAAATAAAAAACTGATTTTTTAATGTCAAAATATATACATACAAACTTCGGACTTTACACCGTTTTCCAGCGTTTCAAGTTCCCCCGGCTTATGAAAGCGTTCCGTGACATATAGCACGTCCACACTGAATACTCCCAAACGTAACTTAAGATACCGGAAGTTCAACGTACTTTCAACCTGGTTTCATTACGTCCTGAATTAAACGTGTCTATACTCGCCATGAATAACCCTTTGTACCCCACACTTTTACCCCGGAATATTGATGAAATTGACTGAAAATAAAACTTTTCACGTCCGACGTCTTGACAGTATGAGTAGGGTGAAAATCACGGACTTT
>BLSH010147574.1:285727-307144 GCA_018402905.1 Glandirana rugosa
GTCGAGTCGTAGTGTCCTGTGTCATATGTCGAGTCGTAGTGTCCTGTGTCATATGTCGAGTCGTAGTGTCCACCCCATATATCGTCGGTCACAGTGTCCTGTGTCATATCTCGGGGTCGTAGTGTCCACCCCATATATCGTTGGTCATAGTGTCCTGTGTCATATCTCGGGGTCGTGCTGCTATATACCCCACCTGTGATGCTGAGCTGTATACTGTGTCCTGTGATGCTGAGCTGTATACTGTGTCCTGTGATGCTGAGCTGTATACTGTGTCCTGTGATGCTGAGCTGTATACTGTATCCTGTGATGCCGAGCTGTATACTGTGTCCTGTGATGCTGAGCTGTATACTGTGTCCTGTGATGCTGAGCTGTATACTGTGTCCTGTGATGCTGTCAGAAAACTGGTGTGACCAGAAATGTGTGGACTGCACAGAAAATACCAAACAAAAGCGTAACTAAAATAAGAGGATTTATTATAAGGTGTGACAGTGAACTAAAACGCACAACCAAAATAGAAATAGTGAAGCCAACCAAAAGCATATAACTAGAGCAGTAAGGAAAGTCCAAACCATAAACTTCAAGCCAGGCCAGGGTCATCCACGGGAGATCAGTCAGAGGGAACTGGGGAGCAGGACAATGCAGGTTTCCGGATGCAGGTTTCGGGATACAGGTCTCAGGATACAGAAGCACAAGGAACAATACCAAGGCAAGCTAGCACAGCACTCCCAGGTTTAAATACACTTCCTGCAAACAGTCTCAGGTGATGCTTGATTGGAAGAGATGATATCAGGTCCTGACTGCGAAGAGACACCTGCTGGTGGACACTGGAACTGCAGCCCCTAGGTGTGGGGGCTACAGTGCCACCAACTGGTGAAAGCGTTCCTAACAGATGCTGAGCTGTATACTGTGTCCTGTGATGCTGAGCTGTATACTGTATCCTGTGATGCTGCGCTGTATACTGTATCCTGTGATGCTGAGCTGTATACTGTGTCCTGTGATGCTGAGCTGTATACTGTGTCCTGTGATGCTGAGCTGTATACTGTGTTCTGTGATGCTGACTCCTGACACAATATATGGAATACAGGGGACGGAGTGAGTGGATTCTATAAGGGGTGAGGCTTATTAGATGTAGGAGGGGTCAAAAAGGAAGGGCGGGGCCTGGCGCTCCCCCATCCTAAAACTTCACCAGCCGCCACTGCTTCCAACTGAACTTTGCCTTACTAGAACTATTTCCTTAAGCACTGAACTTGTACTTTGGACTTCAACACAGATTGATGCACATACCAAGCTTGGTATCCCTGTTGTGCAGATCTGGCCTCCATCTCAGAGCCTCCCACTGTAACTTCACAAGTTTACACTCACAGCCTCCCAACAAGACTTCTGGGACTCTCACTGCCATTTGGTCCCTGGTGCTTCACACAACCAATTTCCCGAGTGTCCCCACGCCAACTTGCTGGGTCCCTTCCTGGGCTCTTCAGCCCAACTGCTGAACTCTCTTGCAAGCGTCACCCCCTATATTCCACTGGGTTCCTAGCTTGACTTCTGCTGAAACATTCCCAACCTTTCCATTGTCCCCCAGCTAGTGAAAAAGGCTGCTCTGGTACTCTCTCAGATTCCAAACGCTGGCCTCTGATAACAGGAGCGTTGTCCCTCGCAGCTGACAGCTTCCCCTTTACCTCTGACCCTGATGCACGCTTTGCCCCTGGTGACAGGAATGGTTGTCCTCCGTTAGCAACTCTGTCCCTTCACCCCCGATATAGAGGGGTTCTCCGGTCGGCAGAACCCGTGCAACTTGGTTAGGCGTCCAGCATGAAGCCCCACCCTGTGCTGCTGCTTCTTGTTCTAGGTAGGCCTCAGACTGCCTAGCAACCAGGTGCTCCCAGATAGGCCTCAAGCTTCTGGCCTAGCAGCCGGGAGTTTTTAACACATGTCCATCCAGACAGCCGTCCAGGTGTCACAGAACCCCGATCACCTGATTCCTCCCAAATATATAGGTTCTCCCAGCAGGCCATGGGGCCCAGGAAAACCCACACCCATTGGATGAAGCAGCCTATTATTCATATTCCAAGTTCATGTACACCTTATCATGCCAATGCCATTAGCAGCAGGGCCAACCAATGGTAGAGAAGAGAGGTGCATCAAACTCAGAGTTAGGAAAAGAATCAAGGGATCCCCTAATAATTGGCCCAGTCAATTACCACCCAGCAAATAAATTTGACAGCACCCCTGTTCAAAACCAGGGTGCTACATACAGTAGGACCCAGCCTGCGACAACGGACAATGCTGGATCCACTGGCCAGGTGAGTTTGAGAATCTTGTAATAGACCGGCACAAAGTTGAGAGGGAAAAAATATACAAGGGCAAGTGAAATTCCTGTTTAAGGCTACAAACTGTTGCAGTGATATTGGTTGGCACAATGTATAAATCCTCAGCTCCACACTGCTGCATATCAAATCCCTCCCTAATCCTGACGTGTACAGGAACGTTGGGAAATTTGCAGGTGCTCAGAGGTCTTCTGGAACAGAATGAATCACGTACAGAATTTGTCCACCCCACCCCTAACATGCAGGAGGTGGAGTGAATTACAGATGGATAGACCTCAGTCATACCTTATATACAGTATGTAGCGGTACCCCTGCAGGGGCTGCTGAATGTAGTGGTTCACCCGTCACCCTACCCAGCCTGGCATTCATCTCTCAGACACTCAGAGACATAGAACAGTCCATGAACTATGTTTTTTTTTTGTTTTATTGAGGGCATTGAACTTGGATGGGGTAAGGGGAATATGGGATGCCCAGTAGAATTAGTAGAACATTGCGTGGGACCACTATATACGCTCTAATATATACACTCCAGTCTTCACCCAAGCACAACTCTTGCTTCAGACTGTTTCTTCTCAATTCCTCCAGCACTACTTTTGCTGCAGACCACTACTGCTTAGCTTCTCCAGCACGTCTCTTGCTTGAGCTTCGAGGATCACCTAGCACACATTTGCTTAGGCCTGATAATAACTCAGCCAGGCCTCAGTGCATCGCCCTTTTCAGGCAGGGACCGCAGGGCTGCTATAGTGTAGAGAATGTTCAGATGCTAGCTGTCCCACATGCGGCTACTGATCCCAGTCAGCCCTCCTCAGGCCCTGCCAGCCCTCCTGGCTGCAGCTACCCGACTCCACTGACAACGACATCACAGTCCTCTCTCCTGGTTCTGCACCCATATCCGACTGCACTCTCCCAGTCCTCTTGGGTGTGCCTCCCCAGTCCTTTCAACTGTGCCTTTCACTCATCAGTCCTCCTGGTGGTGGTTCCTCTCCTTGGAGACTGGCTGGGCAGCACACTCTCCCCTGCTGTCCACCTTTGCTTCTCTGGACCAGGACACCTTCCTTTCTTGGAAGGCCCTGAGCCGAGGCCCAAGGTCACCCCCCCCCCCACCCCAGCCTCAGTACTCCATCTCTTCCACCCCAAACTCCTCCCCAGCTTGGCTGGCCCTGGGTATTTAAGGAGGCCTGCCCCCTGCCAATCCAAGTTGGGGATTGGTCAGGGCTCCCCAGAATACCACAGGCAGTTCCACCTCTCCTCCTCTCTTTCCAGAACCTTCCAGAAAACCCTGGAGAGAAGGGGAAGGTCTCAGGGAAACTGCCTGTGAGACACCAGCTCTACACTAAGCCATTCCCAGCCCAGAATGAAAACAAACAGGCCTAGCCACCAGCTAGGCCTGCCTAAATTTTCCTACTCTCACAGAAAAATCTAACCTCTAGCACCTACCTACCTAGAGAGTGCTACATATACAATTATAAATTAACAGTAATTGCACTGACAGATCAAAAAAAAAAGCAGTTGGCAAAAACAATTAGATCAATTTTGTAAAAAATATAAATACATTGCTGTGCTAAAAATCAAGTGCATCCGGGTATAGAGAAAATAAGCGTATAAGTCCCAAATGAGTCCAAATCAGTAAAGAATGTGATGAAAAAATTAGTTCTGCTCAGATGTTTTTGACACCAAAGTGTAACTCCACCTTACGTTTAGAGGTCTCTTACCAGAACAAGTGAACCCTTATATGAAAAGAGTCACATGGACTTGTAGGTCAATATATCATTTGTGGGTGAGCTGATGTCACCTTCAAGTCCCCGTGTATGATCACCACAGAATCACAACCATGACACATATAAAGCCAAGTTCAGGGCTGGTGCAAGGATTTTTGACACCCTAGGCGAAACCTCATTTTGCCACCCCTGACTCCACCCACTTTGCCCTGCCCATGTACATGGTGGAGGTGGCGGGGGTGGAGATTTTTGTGGCGCCTCTTAGCTATTTCTTCAGCCATGGTCCGCAGGCCCACACCTCTGGACCCGGCCTGAAGACAAATAGTGGCGGCACCGGCTTCCTTCCTCATACCAGCCATGGTCCACAGCTATATAGACAGGCTACTGTAGTATATAGACAGGCTAAGGTAGTATACAGGCAGGCTAGGCTAGTATATGGACAGTCTAGGATAGCATATGGACAGGTTAGGGTAGTAAATACAGGTCAGGGTTGTATACGGACAAGCTAGGGTGATATACAGACAGGCCAGGGTGGTATACGAACAGGCCAGGTAGTAAATAGGCAGGCTAGGGTGGTATACGGACAGGCCAGGGTAGTAAATAGACAGGCTAGGGTGGCATACGGACAGGCCAGGGTAGTAAATAGACAGGCTAGTATGGTATACGGACAGGACAGGGTGGTATATGGTCAGGACAGGGTGGTATATGGACAGGACAGGGTGGTATATGGTCAGGACAGGGCAGTATACGGATAGGCCAGGGTGATATATGGACAGGCTAGGCCCTAGCTTAGGGGGGAGAGGGAGAGAGAATTAGGTAGAGGAGGAAGAGAGGGGGAAGGAAAAGAGAGGGGGGTAGAGAGACAAAAAGAAAGGGGGGGAGGTGCATAGCACAAAGGGGTGGGAACACAAAGGATGTTACTGTGGGGATGGAAGTCTCACTCATTTATGCTCTCCCATTCAGGCTGCTGTCCCCCAGGGCTGTGGCAGATATTGTTTGAAAAGTGCCGCCCAGCAGCCCACAAAACTCCTCTCGCAGCCAGGGCTGGTGCATTGCATGCAGGTGGATGGAGTGTGGGCGGGGTTAGGCGGCCACAAATGGGAGGCGGAGTAGCAGATTGGACTAGCAGGGGAGAGAGGGCGGGGTTAGGACGACAGTGCAGACAGGATGCAGCTGACTCCTCTGTAAGCTGCCTTTCTCCGCTCTCACTCTGTCACTGACTATGACAGCCAGCCAGAGGCTGTGGAGCGCCGGAGCTAGCCGCTCTCTATTTCCACACAGAGAAGGGGGAGGAGGGAAACGCTCCTCCCGCAGCTGCCCACGCAGACTCGGCCCCCTGCTCCAGTGGCGCTTGTTTATTCTCATCCCGCATCTGAGCTCCGATCTGCTCGGTGCGGCGGGGTGTGTTGTAGCAGCGAGCGGTGCGGGAAGCGAGGTCACAGTGTCGGCAAGGATTTTACTGCCCCTCCTGTCCTGGCGCCCTAGGCGGTTGCCTATCCCGCCTATTGCTTAAGCCGGCCCTGGCCAAGTTACAAGTCCATCTCAGGAGCAAGAAGAGAAGGTGGTTACATTCCTACATAGTGTGGATCAGTAGTGGGCTGAGAGCAATAGGAGGTAATTTTTTTGAGTTAAGAATACATTCCCGAAAAGAATATTTTTTAAACCAGAGTTTATGATCACTATCTGGTTAACAGCAGAACACTCCAGAAAAGGAACATCTACCAAAGCAAATATTCAAATCAAACAGGTATATATGAAAAATGAAACCTTATTATAAATCACAAAGTATCATATTTTAAACATCCCAGACATAAAACCCACAGCATAACAACATTTAAAAATATACCCCCCCCCCCCAAAAAAAAGTGCACCAAAATATCAACCACCAATCATCTATCAGAGCCCTGAGTGATCCCGACTGCAATATACATGATACTGTACATATAATGTAACCCAGACAAATGGAACTTTTATATATATATATATATAGACAAAAATAAATACAATAATATAGTTACATGACATTATTCTATAGGGACTGGAGCACTGAGGTTTTTTTTTTTTTGGGGGGGTGGGGGTGGGGATTTGTTGTATGTCTGAAAATGTTATTACTCTGTGGGTTCTGTTTTTAGGATGTTTTACATTTCAGTGGTTTATAATAAAGTTGTATGTACTGTATATTGTTTTCACTTTGTAGTGCAGATATTGGTTTTAGGGGATACTTTATTGAGTGTTCTGCTATCTGTGTGCTCTGTGATGCTGTTCTATTTGACTTTCCTGTCTGGCTAATAGGCTGCAGTACACAGTCACGTTATAAAGTGGACGGAGATCATTTATCAGAGGAAACAGAAAATTATTGGATTTTACAGAAATCACATTGACCACTAATAGCGTGACTAAATTGAAAGCGCTGGTCACTCATGGGGTCAAACATGTGCCATCCCGTAAAAGCTCCTATTGTCAGAAACCATTTCAGGGCATTCAGCTCCATTATTGAAACAAAGCTCCAACCTGCATAGGCAGAGAAACATTGGAAACAGATTCATGCTCTGTAGTTTCATGCAAAGCCTCGTATAATGGCTGGGCACAGGGCTGCTTAGAAATCACGGGGCCCCGTACAGCCTACCTGACAGAGCCCAATCCCCCCCCCACCCCCGAAAAAATATATAAATTATATTTTTACTGAAACCTACACCTTAATCAGACACAAGCACAACATAACTTACACAATTCCTGCTAAATCTAATTATATATTTCTGTCACTTGTGCTCTGTAACTCAACTCAAATTTCAAGCCCCTCCCACTGCAAGCGCAATTTTCCCACTGTGAGCACAACTTTGTCACACCATTCTCCAACAGCCCTGCCCACCACTCCTCCACCGTTCAATCCCCATTCTAAGGAAATTTTGAATTTTAAAATTCTCAGGTCTGGTAATGAAGGGGTATATAGGCATGTACAGGTTGGGGCTGAAGTGGTTAAAATAGTGTTTTATTTTTCTTTTTAAGAAGAGGGACAATCTCTCTAAATTCTTGCTGTCCACTAGACTCTCCCGGCCAGGGCCGTCTTTAAGGTAGGGCAAAAGGGGCAGCTGCCCTTGGCCCTGTCATTGTTGTGGGGCCCAAAGCAACTGCCTCATACTTGGCAACTATCCTGGTTTAAATTCCTTTGTCCCTTGAAGTTTTAGTCCTGTGCTGTGTCCCGATATCTCAGTGTGAAGTGTTGCTATTAATGCTACCCAGCTCTGCCCAATTGTTGTGTACAAATGACTCACCTGCAGACCCTGTGTTTACTACACATAAATAATCGGCATTGATTTGTAAATAGTGGCGGCATTCATATGTAAATAGTGGCGGTCGGCAGAATTAAAATGTATATCATGCCCCCCTGAGGACATATCCACCATCACATATACTGAATCCTGCCCACTGGGGAGACAAATGGGCATACTTATAAGCATGCCTGCAACTGTGGTCATTAACTGCTTCCACACCGCGCGCAGTATATTTATTGCGGCAGTGTGGATGCGTTCCACAAATCGCCGTAAATAAACGGCGATTTGCGGAGTGGCCGCTAGGGGGCGCGTGCGCGCTCGCCGTACTCCGGAGGAGTGTGCCCCTGGCTCGGGTGGACCCGATGTCCGCCAGCGAGCCGTGATGAGCGGCCACAGCAAACAGAACGGGGAACCGTCAATGTAAACACGGCGGTTCCCCGATCTGTCAGTGTGGGCATAGGAGATCTACTGATCCCTGTCACTGGGATCAGTTAGATCTCGTATGCCCATAACAGCCCCACAGTTAGAACACGCCTAGGGAACACTGTTAACCCCTAGATCTCCCCCTGCAGGTTAACCCCTTCGCTGCCAATGACATTTACACAGTAATCAGTGGATATTTAAATTTCTGATCGCTGTATAAATGTCATTGGTCCCAAAAAAGTGTCAAAATGGTCCGACAAGTCCGCCCCAATATCGCAGTACCGCTAAAAATCGCAGATCGCCGCCATTACTAGTAAATAATAAAAAAAAATAAAAACCCGACAAATTAATTCTCATTATCCGTAAACGCAGCCACTTTTGCGCAAAACAATCAATAAACGCTGATTGCGATTTTTTTTACCAAAAGTACGAGGAAGAATATAAATCGGCCAAAACCGATGAAAAAAATGTTTTTTTATATATGTTTTGGATTTGTATTTTAGCAAAAAGTAAGAAAAACTGTTTTTTTTGCAAAATAGTCACTCTTTTTTTGTTTATAGCGTCGATCAGAAACGATGCAGAGGTGATCAAATACCACCAAAAGAAAGCTCTATTTGTGGGAAAAAAAGGACGCAAATTTTGTTTGGGTACAACGTCGCACGACCGCGAAATTGTCAATTAAAGCGACGCAGTGCTGAATCGCAAAAACTGCTCTGGTCCTAACCTGGGAAATCCTTCCGGGGGTGAAGGGGTTAAGCCTAACATCAGCCTGTTCTGCAAAGGTAAGCAAATTGGTGGGGTGGAGGGTAGTGTGGGGTGTGCAGAGGTAGGCAGAGAAAGAATTACAGATTGGGGTGCTCAGGTGAGCAAGGATTTGATGTATAGAGGTAAGGAAGGTGGGTACAAAGATGAGCAGAGTAGGCAGGTAGAGTTAAAGAGGGGAGGGTTGGAGTGGAGAGGATGGGGGAGGTTTGGGGTGCAGAGGTTAGCAGTGGTTTTAGGAGGCAAAGGTGTACTGACAGGGTGGATAAATATGTAGGTCGCGTGTACGGCAGCCCATTCATTTTAATGCTCTATCCGCTAGAAATGTGGAAGAAATCACATAGTGCCACAGCACATGTCAGCAGATGCGTGAGGGTGTCTTTAACAATGGCACTCTGTGTATCTGCTATCCCCAGCCTTGAGCACTGGCAATGGTTGTGACTACTATCCAGGTAATCTGCAAAAGGAAGTGACAGGACAAAAGGTTCCTGGTGTCTAGCCACCAGCTCAGATCTCTTTTCATCTCAGATGTGATTCGAATAAATTGGCTCATGTTCTCCGACTTCCATTGGGACAGAAAACCGAACTGGAAAGCTCGGGCCTTCCACTAAGAAAAAGCAGAAAAACATGGAAATAATGCTCCACATTTGACAATATAGTTAGAATGGCCCTGCTGAAAAGAGCTTAAAAGTGCAGGATGCTAAAAATTAGACACATTAAACAAATCACATTAGAAAAGCAGGGATGCAAATCAAGCTAATAACAAGCCTGACCTTTTTTGTGATCAGAAGTCCTCACCCCAAACCCCTAAAAAAGTTACATGGCAGAATTATCATAAGCAAAAACAGACAAAATTAATACAAAAGCCTAAAAGTAAGCGCACAAATTACATTGACACTCACAGTGGGAATGAATTAGCCAGAACCTTCCTTTTAATCTAAACCATTACATAGCATTTATAAGTCTAACTTGTGAGATTTAGAAGCAATCATCAAAAAACAGCCTTAGTGGGGTGTGGGTCAGGAATCATGCACCCCCCCAAAAAAATCCCACATCTATTTGTAACCCAATATAGAGACTGCAAAGAAAGATTCAGGCCTGTTCTTAGGCCAAGCGCCTGCCACAAATGCTGGCCTTTAAATAACCTAGCTAACATTGCTGACCTCCACCTACCCAATAAAGGACACACCCACCAGTGTAATTAATTCTGTCTCTTGAGGTATGACCAGTGCTTATACCTGTTCATTAGGAATACATACTCTTTACAAATTAAAACATGCCTCAGCGTATATATCTGCACAGAGTAAAGCTCAAAATAACAAATGTCCAAGGCTCTGGCCATGATCAGTGATCCCAAAAATCTCCAAATCAAACTTGTATGTTGTTGCGCATGTGGAGGGTCCAAAACAGGAATTTACAGCTTTGTGAGGGGCACTTCACTCAAATTGGTGACAAAGTGTATTCGTCATTCATCATAAGCATACAACATTAAAATATCTGGGCCAAAGCACCCCAGTTCTAGATTTGGTGCAAACCCACACTTGCTTGACTTATAATGTGATTTCTTGGGGTTCCATTATGTGAAACCCCACAAAAATGTAATCACTGGTGAAAAAAACAAAACGTTCCTGGTGTCTAGCCACCAGCTCAGATCTTTTTTCATCTCTGATGTGATTCGAATCAATTGGCTCGTGTTCTCCGACTTCCATTGGGACAGAAAACCGAACTGGAAAGCTCGGGCCTTCCACTAAGCCCATCTGACCATGGGTATTGCAGTCACCATTGTCCCTACTACCTGTTGTCACTGTTTGGCTGAGAGAAAGTTGGTTGTCAGGGCAGAACAATAGGCTTGTGCAATTCGTTTCGTTCCGAAATTCGTTTTTACCGAATTTTGCAAAATTCGGCAATTCGGACGAATTCCGAATTTTCAATTTCCGACTTTTCCGAATTTTCATTTTTTCCGAATTGCGGTAATTCGGAAATTCACGGTAATTCGGCAATTTCGGAAATTCGCGGTAATTCGGAAATTTGCGGTAATTCGGAAATTCGGCAATTGGAACAGACGAAAATCCGAAATTCGGAAATTCGGAAATCCAAAAATTGGAAAAAACTAAGAATATTTGAAATAATAACTAACTAATAACTATTAAATTTTAGGTATTGGAATTTCCTTGAAAGTTTGGCTGTTAATGAACTTAATATGAAATTTAGCACTAATAGTCATACTTTCAAGAAAATGTCAATACCTATATTTAATAGTTATTTATTATTATTTCAAATATTCTTTTTTATTTCCGAAATTCGGAAATAAGGAAGAACATTTGAAATAATAAGTTATTAATTTATAATTTTTACTTATTATAAATTATAATAAGCTATTATTATTTCAAATGTTTTTCCTTATTTCTGACCTTTGCAGTGTGTGACTGTATATATGCATACTGTGTGTATGTGTGTGTGCATACTGGGTGTGTATATACTGGGTGTATATTGGATGTATACTGTATGTATACTGTGTGTTTACATACAATATAAGCACAGTATGTACACACCCAGTATGCACACACACATACATACTGTATGCATATATACAGTCACACACTGCAATGGTCAGAAATAAGGAAAAACATTTGAAATAATAATAGCTTATTATAATTTATAATAAGTAAAAATTGTAAATTAATAACTTATTATTTCAAATGTTCTTCCTTATTTCCGAATTTCGGAAATAAAAAAGAATATTTGAAATAATAATAAATAACTATTAAATATAGGTATTGAAATTTTCTAGAAAGTAAGACTATTAGAGTTGAGCGAACCCAGACTGTAAAGTTCGGGTCCGTGCCGAACTTTGGGGTGTCCGGGACCCCGACCCGAACCCGGACTTTTCAAAAAAAGTCCGGGTTCGGGTCCGGGGTTCTGGTAATTTTAATAAAAGTTCAGAAAATTGCTGTAAAAAAGTCCTGGAAGGTCCTAGAGGTCTGCAAAAGGATGGAAAATGGGGGTAAGGGTGGGACAAGTGCCCTACAAAGAAATTGGGACAGGGAAATAACTAAAAGCATTTTAAAAAAATTTTCATAAATGGAGGTGGATTTGGACCATCTTCAAACTGTGTCTGAAAAGTATTAATTAACGGTAGAAGCCATATCACTGTTCTAAAATCATCTTCAAACTGTGTCAAAAAAGTATATTGTATGTAAACACACAGTATACATACAATATACATCCAATATACACCCAGTATATACACACCCAGTATGCACACACACATACATACAGTATGCATATATACAGTCACACACTGCAAAGGTCAGAAATAAGGAAAAACATTTGAAATAATAATAGCTTATTATAATTTATAATAAGTAAAAATTATAAATTAATACCTTATTATTTCAAATGTTCTTCCTTATTTCCGAATTTCATAAATAAAAAAGAATATTTGAAATAATAATAAATAACTATTAAATATAGGTATTGACATTTTCTTGAAAGTATGACTATTAGTGCTAAATTTCATATTAAGTTCATTAACAGCCAAACTTTCAAGGAAATTCTAATACCTAAAATTTAATAGTCATTAGTTAGTTATTATTTCAAATATTCTTAGTTTTTTCCAATTTACAGATTTCCGAATTTCGGATTTTCGTCTGCTCCGATTGCCGAATTTCTGAATTACCGCAATTGCCGAATTACCGCGAATTGCCGAATTACCGCGAATTTCCGAATTACCGCGAATTTCCAAATTACCGCAATTGCCGAATTACAGCGAATTTCCAGATTTCCGAATTACCGCAATTGCCAAATTACCGCAATTGCTGAATTACCGCGAATTTCCGAATTTCGGATTTCCGAATTTTGAATTTCCGAATTACGAATTTTTTTAATTTCCGAATTTTTTGAATTTCCGAATTTCCGAAAAACGAAAAAAAAAAACGAATTTTTTAGCAATGCACAAGTCTACAGAACAACATCTCTGACAAATCACTGGAATCTTCTGCTCTGGAAGGGACACTGTGCTTTGATGAGTGTCTATACATGCCCCCAGGTATATGAGGCGTTGAGTAGGGGTGAGATTGCTTTTTTTGAAGTTGATCAGCCAACTGAAGTCCTGAAGAACCAATAGCACTAGTGTCCGATGTGAAAGAAGAGTTTCCTGATTCTGGGCCAGCAAAAGCAGATCATATAGGTAATCGTAGATTCTGACTCCTCCCTGTCGTAAAAGGGCCACCAGGGAGAGAAGAACCTTGGAAAACACCCTTGGAGAGGTTGTGAGCCCAAAGGGCAGACAAACAAACTGAAACTGTAGACGCTCCAAGGTGAAGCGGAGATATTTTTGATAGTTTTGATTAGGGATGCACCGATACCGGTATCGGGGCCGATACTCGGCCTTTTCGTGAGTATTGGTACTCCGGAAACTGATGCCGGAAGTGGGCGGAAGTGACGACGGCGGTGCAGATGGCTGCAGGAAGAACAAGCAACGACAATCGGTGAGTGCAGCAGAGCTTTATTTCCAATTTTCCATTATCTTTGAAAATCGGTCAGATGTTTGTCCTACTGAGTTAGAAGTGTCACGTGTGAACAATTGAAAAAACATGGCATTACTAAGGGCTCAAGAGACATATTTATTTCAAGCTTTCAGTGTAAGGCTGGGTTCACACCTATGCAAATTGGATGCGGCTTAAACCGCATCCAATTCACAGGACACTTGAAAAAACATTGATTTCAATGTGTCCGGTTTACATATGTCCGGTGCATTCGCACTCCGCATTGCACAAAAAAGTGTGCATTTTTTGTGCAATGCGGTGAGAATTCCTAGCCCGTTGTGTTCAATGGGAGCGCATCTAACACGGAGATGCACTCCGCACTGAACAGAGATATTTTCCCCTGCTCGTGGCGCCTCCCCCTCCCTCCCCCCGCAGCTGCAGCGCAGTGGGAATGGACAGGAGCTGCCGAAGTGGTGTCAGGAAAGTGACTTTGTGTTCCCCAGTCCATGGTGTGCAGGCAGTGAGGAGATGATGTGCTGAAACCTCTAGCAACCAATCAGTGAGCAGTAATGATGTGCAGTAACCTCTAGCAACCAATCAGTGAGCAGTATTGATGTACAGTAATCTCTAGCAACCAATCAACAAGTAGAAATCATGTGCTGTAACCTCTAGCAACCAGTCAGTAAGCGGTAATGATATGCTTTAATCTCTGGCAACCAAGCGCAATCACTGCCTGATCTGATTCAGTAAACTGATTTTGAGTCTAGCTGCTATTTATTATATGTCTCAGAGCAGGTGGAGAGCAAAATTGCATGGGGGGGCAAGCAAATGTTTGCCCAGGGTCCAATCAATATTAAAGACAGCCCTGTCGATAGCAGCTTCAGCAAGAAAAACGATAGACAACTTAATGTTCCTGAAGGATTCTAGGAGATCCGCCTCACTGACTTCTGTAGCTGCATAAATCTTTATGAGGTCAAGGTTGGCTCTTATGTCTAAGGTATCCCTAAATGATACAACATCTTCTAGGGGCAGGGTCACGTGCCTTGCCAACCTCATCAGGCCAGCGTCCACAACAGGCGACTTGTCCAGGTATTTAAGGTCTTCTTTTCTGAAAACTTGTTTTTGAAGGGTGTAGATTGCGCTGGACTGACTAATCGGTCACTGAGATAGGGTTAGGAGGTCACAAGGGCACATAAGAAAGGTTTCCTTACAAGAGTTGGTACCTGACTTAATGTGAGAAGATGGTGTGCCCTGTTGTGGGACTGGGCTGCTACCTTGGGGTGCGGCTTTGTGGTCGCTCCCGTGAAGATCCAAAGGAGGTGAAAGTAAAGGAGCACCCAATGTACCATAGATGTGAGTTAAAAATGGGAATTTATTACTCACTTAGGGAATGGCTGTTTTGCTATCAGTGCTGAGGAGAGCTTGATGCTGGATTAAAGCCTGCTACCTCTGACTGGAACCTGCTGGCCCTGAAGAAGGGGGGAGTCCTCTTTCCCTCCAAATGTGTTGGCTTTATTTTATAACATCTGTACTCGCAAGAAAGCATTTTTATTACTCACATCTATGGTACACTGGGTGCTCCTTTTCTTTCCTGAAAGGATATAGTTTGGCAAAACGGTTGTGAAAAGAAAATTTGTCATCTATCTGGGACCATTCTTCAGCTATTATATCTCTGAGTTCTTCTATGAAAGGATAACCACAAACTGTTTTTCTGATATGCTTGAAATATTTCTTCCTTTTGGGCTGAGCCTCCAGCTTGTCTTCCCATACCATTGCATGCCTGCCTGCCCTCACATATTCATCCACCTCAGAGAAATCAAAACCTGCCCCCTGATCCAAATCTTCATCTGAGGATTCGCCCCGATCAGAGCCAGAAACGTAAGTTTCAGGAGGTATTGGTGGCTGCAACACGGGTTGAGGGCCTGCATCCTGGGAAGTGGCTAGCCACCCCTTGCACTGCAGGGTGTGTCTGGTTAGCATATGCCTCCAAGGTGTCTTGAAACATTTGTTTCTTTAACCAGTTCCACACCGCCCACCATCTGTTTACGGTGGCAGTGTGGACGCCGGGCGCAAATCGCCGTAAAAAAGCGTCGATCTGCGAGTGGACGCTAGGGTGCACGCGTGCCCGCCGCACTCCTGAGGTGTGTGCCCGCGGCTCGGGCGGACCCGATGTCCGCCGGCGAGCCGCGATGAGTGGCCACAGGCAAAGAACGGGGAACCGCCGATGAAAACACGGCGGTTCCCCGCTCTGTTAGTGGGGGCATGGGAGATCTACTGATCCCTGTCACTGGGATCAGTTAGATCTCTCATGCCCATGGTAGCCCAGCCCCCCCCACAGTTTGATACACACCTAGGGAACACAGTTAACCCCTAGATCTCCTTCTGCAGGTTAACCCCTTCCCTGCCAATGACATTTACACAGTAATCAGTGGACATTTAAATTTCTGATCGCTGTATAAATGTCATTGATCCCAAAAAAAGTGTCAAATATGTCCGACATGTCCACTGCAATATCGCAGTACCCCTAAAAATCGCAGATCGCCGCCATTACTAGTAAAAAATAAAAAAAAACCCCAGAAATGAATTCTCACCATCCGTAAACGCGGCCACTTTTGCGCAAACCAATCAATAAATGCCGATTGCAATTTTTTTTATCACAAATATGAGGAAGAATATAAATCGGCCAAAACCAATGAAAAGATGTTTTTTTTTTTTTTTTCAAATATGATTTTTATTAACGCCCGGGAGGGGCAACCAGAAACACAATACAAACAAGGGACCTTTTCCTCAGGAGCATACATTTGACATGCATCCATCTACATATGTGTTAATTACAGTGGTTATTCCTTTTAATCTTAGTCTGTCATTAAACCATACTAATACATCCCAATATTAATATACATGTCATCATTAATCCGGTCACTCGATCCGGGGGTTTCTATTTTGCATAAGAACCCCAAGAAGTAATGAAAGCAAGAAAAAGAAAACAAAAGGGGGAAGAAAAGGGGTTTCTACTATGACATACTAGAAAATAGCAGAGAAGAAAAGTAGAGGAAAAGATGGGGTCGCGAGAGAATAGGGGTAGAAAGGGAAGGATGAGTTAGGTGGTGGTGGGGGGGGGGGGGTCTCGCGGGGCGGGTTCCATGGGCAACCTGAGGGGCGCATTCATAAGTGCTTCCAAGTATCCCTGTGCTTAGGGGGGCACGTCCGTAAGCAGGGTTTTCCCTTCATCTGACAACACAAATGTGTTCCAGAACCCCCATGTTTTATTATATCGTTCCTGTTTGTTTTGAGCCGTAAGGATTAGATCTTCCATTTTATTTATGTGTTCTACTTTTCGGAACCAACAGGAGATCGAGGGCGAGTTTGTTTTTTTCCAATTGAGGGCGATGCCCGCTTTGGCTGCATTTAGTAGGTGTCGTAGGATAGATTTACTGTATACTTTAGGGGATATCGAAGAGACATGCAGGAGGAAGAAAACTGGGTCTTTGGGGATCTGGTGTTCTGTCATTTTCTGAGTAATGGCATGGATCCTCGCCCAGTAAGACTGGAGTCGGGGGCAGGTCCAAAATATGTGGAGTAAAGTGCCTCTTTCCTCCCGGCATCTCCAGCATCTATCTGAAGTGTTAGGGTAGCACGCTTGTAGTCTAGTGGGAGTGTAATACCATCTAGTGAGAATTTTAAAGTTTGCTTCCTGGATCTTCGTAGAAAGGGATGATTTTAGCGTGAATCTGATTATATTTTGTGTTTGTGCTGTAGTGAAAGTACAATCCAGGTCCCTCTCCCATTTGGCCAGGCATGAAAGATGTGGTTGTTCCAACGGGGTGTTTAGCAGAGCATAAGATTTAGATAGGACCTGAGGCAAATCATCAGTGCCTATATAGTATTCCTCAAAGGTCGACAGTGGTCGATTGAATTTATCAGGGGACGGTAAAGAGTGCAAGAAATGATGTAAGCGTAAGGCAGGCCAAAATGTCAGCTGAAATAAGCCTTCTGTTGCCATTAAGGACTTAAGTGATACCCACTGGTCCCCTGACACAAAGTCTATCGCCTTATCTCTGCCAGTCTCCCTAAGGTGGCTATATTCCCGAGACTCCAGCCCCATTGTAAAGTGCAGATTCCCCAGGATGGGGTATAAAGGGGATTCAGGGGCCGTAAAGGAAGCCCGCCCCAGTTCCTTAGACCCAATACGCAGGGTGGTGCCTATAGTGGGGTGTTTCTGTAAGTCCGCGGGTAACGCCTCAAAATACCATAAGGCATTCTGCAGTGGTATATGTGTTTGTTTTTGTTCTAATTGTACCCATAATTTTCTGTCTCTGTGGCGTTTCCAATCGATCACTCTGCCTATGTGAGCTGCTAAATAGTAATGTTTGAGGTTCGGTACTGCTAGTCCCCCGTGCGTCTTTGGTAGGGTCAACTGGGATTGAGAAATACGTGGTTTCTTGGAGGCCCAGATGAATCGCAGAAACAAAGATTGCATCTGTCTAAGGTAAGTTGGCGGAATTTTAATTGGGAGGGCTTGGAAAAGGAACAAGAACTTTGGTAATATCACCATTTTCAGGAGATTACATCTCCCGAACCATGAGTGGAGTCCCTTCTGCCACTGCTCCAGCAGTATGCGGGTCTTGGTTGCTAACGGAGGGAAGTTTAGGTCAAACGTTCGGGATGGGACTGCTGGGATAAGAGTACCCAGGTATTTCAATGCTGTGGTGGACCATTTGAAGCGGAAGTTGTGTTGCAGGGTATGCAATAAGTCAGTTGGTAAGGCGATCCCCATCGCCTCCGATTTGTCAAAGTTGATTTTTAGATTTGCCAATTGTCCGTATGTAGTGAATTCTCGCATGAGATTCGGGAGGGATGTGATGGGGTTCGTCAGTGTGAACAAAAGGTCGTCCGCGTAAGCCGAGATCTTACATTGACTGTCTCCTATTTTAAGGCCCTGTATATCGGGGTTACCCCTGATTCTGCACAGAAATGGTTCCAACGAGAGGGCAAAGAGAAGGGGGGACAATGGACATCCTTGGCGCGTTCCGTTTACTATGGGGAGTGGTTCTGATAAGATTCCGTTCGCTTTGACCTGAGCCGTAGGGCTTGAGTAGATGCCCATTATCTACCCCAACATCGTCTCCCCTAGACCGATGTGGCGGAGCACCGAGAGCATGAACCTCCAATTCACTCGGTCAAACGCCTTCTCAGCGTCTGTGCTGAGAAAGACGCAGGGTGTTTTGGTCTTTGAGGCTATGTATATCAAGTTCAGAACTTTGGTCGTATTGTCTCTTGCTTCTCTCGTTGGGATAAATCCCACCTGGTCTAAGTGTATCAAGGATTGAAGATGTTGTGCCAGTCTGAGTGCTATTATTTTCGTAAAGAGTTTGAGGTCAATATTTAAAAGTGAGATGGGTCTGTAACTACCACATCTCGTGGGGTCCTTACCTTCTTTGGGGATTACCGTGATGTGGGCCTTCAATGATTCCTGACGGAGGGGGTTATCTTCTCTGATTGTATTAAACATTTTGATCATGTAGGGGCCTAAAATGGGTAGGAGGGTCTGATAGTACGATAGAGTGAACCCGTCTGGTCCTGGGGCTTTCCCTTTTTTGGTAGTTGCTACTGCTCCCTGTAATTCTTCCAGGGTAAGTGGTCGTTCTAAGTCTGCCCGAGCGTCTTCAGGCAATGAGGGAAGAAGGGAGTTTGTGATGTAGTCGTCGATGTCTGTCTGGGAAGGGTCACAGTACGGTAGGTTGTATAATTTGGAATAAAAATCTCTGAATGTTTGTGAAATCTGTTTCGGTAGTATATTCTTAGACCCAGTCGAGTCAATGATGCAGGGGATATAGGAAGCGGATTTGCGTTCTCGAACAAGGTTAGCCAGAGTTTTTCCGCATTTGTCACCCCATTCGTATCCTATCTTTTGGCAGGACTGTAAAGCCGCTTTGGCTTTATAATGTAGTAAATCTGAGATTTGTTTGCGAAGCAGCATGATCTCTGTATCCAATGTAGGGGTCGTAGCGTGTTTGTGTTTTGCTTCCAATTGGTGTAGTTTACCCAGTAACGTAGCTAATTGCTTGTTCCGGTCTTTTTTAATACGGGACCCATGCTTAATGAGAACCCCTCTCATAACCGCCTTGTGGGCTTCCCATAGGAGTCTGGCGTCACAGTCGTCGTGGTCATTGGTATGAAAGTAGTGGCGCAGTTCCGTTTGTACCTCCTGGAGCACTTCAGGTGTCTGAAGAAGGCTGTCATTTAGCCGCCAAAAGCGGGTTCTAGAGTAGGAGGCGTCTGTGAGAGCGTATATCATGGTAATCGCTGCGTGGTCAGACCACGTGATCTGGTCTATGGATGTTTCTTGGACCGCATGTAACTGGCCGTGAGGGATCAGAAAATAATCTATTCTGGAATACATTTTGTGGGGTGGGGAATAGAATGTATAATCTCGTTCTCCCGCATGTTGTAGTCTCCACACATCTACTAATTGTGACCTGTGGAGAGCTCTTGCAACGTTTTTCTGAATCCTTGGGGCCACTGATGATTTGCCGGTGGACGTATCCACCGAGGGGATCAAGGGGATATTGAAGTCACCTCCCAGAAGTAATTGACCCTCTTGGAAGTCCCTAAGTATACGTAGTGTGGACATGAGGAATGTGTCTTGTAATGAGTTTGGTGTATAGATCGTGGCTAATGTCACCTTGTCTTCCCCTATTTTCCCTCGTAGGAAAAGAAAACGTCCCTGTGGGTCCCTGCGAACATTTTGCAGACCCATGGGAGTTTGTTTGAGATCAGAATGGAGACCCCTTTGGATTTAGCCTCGGGATTGGTCGCGCGGTAAACCTGTGGATAATACCGATTAGTGAGAATGGGAAGTTTATCGTGCTTGAAGTAGGTTTCCTGAATGAACGCCACATCTATTTTAGTTCGTCTAAGATCTGTCAAGATAATGTTTTTTTAATATTTTTGTTTTGGATTTGTATTTTAGCAAAAAGTAAGAAATTTGGGTTTTTTTGCAAAATGGTTGCTCTTCTTTTGTTTATAGCGGTGACCAGAAATGATGAAGAGGGGATCAAATACCACCAAAATAAAGCTCTATTTGTGGGAAAAAAAGGACACAAATTTCGTTTGGGTACAACGTCGCACGACCGCACAATTGTCAGTTAAAGCGACACAGTGCCGAATCGCAAAAAGTGCCCTGGTCCTAACCTGGGAAATTCTTCAGGGGCTGAAGTGGTTAATGACACTATTTTTTATTTGTCTGCAGGCTGTCTTGCCAGAAAGGGCCACACAAAACCTCGCCATTCAGAGCTAAACTAAACAATCAGGTTTCTCTCTATACAATGTGGGGCTGTCCCACAAAACATAAGCACAGTGCAAACCTTGATCTTTGAGTCCAAAATAGCACACAGAGCTCTCTCAGCTTTCTCCCCCCAAGATTCAGGATAGAGCTCCCCTCTGCTCTCTTCCTGGTCATTAAATGCAGGTGAAGAGTGGTTTGAGTGGACCAGAAAGTCCAGGCCAGAACCAGCTCTGCCACAGTGGCTGGCAAAACCCGGGTCGGACTCTCCCTAGTCGCCTCAACATGATTGCATGCGAGGCAACAAGTATCGCCCGCCCATAACGTCACAATATATACAGTCAGGTCCATAAATATTGGGACATCGACACAATTCTAATCTTTTTGTTTCTATACACCAGTGGTTCTCAGCCCTGTCCTCAAGTACCCCCAACAGGTCATGTTTGCAGGTTTTCCTTTATCTTGCACAGGTGCTTTAAATCAGTCAATGGCTTGGTATTTTGGACAGCTATTTTATCAGAGAAATTCCCAAAACATGGCCTGTTGGGGGTACTTGAGGACAGGGTTGAGAGCCACTGCTATACACCACCTGTTAGTAAAAAGGACTTGCCAGTGTTCCTGGGCGTTTCCCCGGAAACGGCGCCAAACGGCGCCTATTTAAGCTCTGGACATCCTGCACCAAGTTGCTGCTTGTTCTACAGCGTTCCAGACCTGTGGGCCTCAGCTCCCTACCTGTTCCTGTGTTTCACCTGTTTCCTGTTGACTCGGCTTGCCTTGACCTGTTGTCCGCTACCTGCATCGACCCCGGCTATCCACGATAGTGGCCCTGCCCTCGGAACCCAAGGTCCCGCTGCCGGATAAGTTTTCCGGGGACCGACGCAAGTTTCGGGTCTTCCGGAGCGCCTGCGACTTGTACCTGGGTCTCCAGTTGAAGCCCCCGTGAGACGAGGGTGTTAGCCTCCCGGG
Organism: Glandirana rugosa; assembly: GCA_018402905.1. Lineage (NCBI taxonomy): Eukaryota > Metazoa > Chordata > Amphibia > Anura > Ranidae > Glandirana > Glandirana rugosa. The sequence continues at coordinate 306,965 of BLSH010147574.1, forward strand.
TCCGAACCCCAAGTGGGACATTCTCTCTTTAGTGTTGGGGTTGGAACCACGAGAGATTACTTTTACAGGCACCGACCTCTGGGTCCATGTTCAGCGTCCGCGAGGCCTTCTGGGCTTTGAACGCAGCCAGGGGCCTTTTGAATAGGCCGTCGCCCTGGAACCCAAGGCTCCCGTCCCGGT
>BLSH010147574.1:309309-321193 GCA_018402905.1 Glandirana rugosa
TTGGTCCCTGAACTTTTTCAACGGCTTGGGTCTGCAACTGTCTTCACCAAGCTCGACTTGCGGGGGGCATATAATCTTATCCGGATCAGAGAGGGAGACGAATGGAAGACGGCATTTCGTACTAGGTTTGGGCATTACGAATACCTGGTGATGCCCTTCGGCCTATGTAATGCCCCCGCAACCTTCCAACATTTCGTCAACGACGTGTTCCGAGACTTCCTGGACCTTTTTGTTATAATTTATTTAGATGATATCCTGGTCTTTTCCAATTCCTTGGAGGAACACCGCAGGCACGTCACCAAGCTTCTCGGGCGTTTACGGCAGCATGGCTTATACGCCAAAGCGGAGAAATGTTCATTTGAACAACCCAGTATGCAGTTCCTGGGACTGGTCATCTCTACGACGGGCGTCCACATGGATCCCCAGAAGGTTTCCACCATACTGGAATGGCCTGCACCCACAGACCGAAAAGGAGTACAAAGGTTTGTGGGCTTTGTGAATTTTTATAGAAAATTCATTAAAGGATTCTCCGCCATCGTGGAGCCCATCACCAGTTTAACAAGGCAAAATACCCGGTTTAAGTGGTCCCCCGAAGCGCAAGCCGCCTTTCAGAAACTCAAGGCTCTCTTCACGTCGGCTCCCGTTCTGAAGCACCCGGATCCAGCCTTGCCATACGTCCTGGAGGTGGACGCATCTGAGACGGCAGTAGGGGCTATCCTGTCCCAACGCCAGGATGTCAAGGCCCTGCTCCACCCAGTGGCATTCTTTTCTAGGAAGCTGACTGCCCCTGAGCGGAACTACGATGTGGGAGACCGGGAATTACTGGCCATTAAATCGGCACTAGAGGAGTGGCGCTATTTGTTGGAAGGGGCCTCTCACCCTATCTTGATATTCACAGATCATAAAAACCTGGAATATCTACGGACTGCAAAAAGATTGAGACCCAGGCAAGCCCGCTGGGCGCTATTCTTTTCCAGGTTTCATTTTCACATTACTTACCGTCCCGGATCCAAGAATAGTAAGCCCGATGCCCTTTCCCGCATGTTCACTGAACCAGGCGATACCACGCCACCAGATACTATCCTGCCCGCACGGAATTTTCTGCTGACAGACGAGGACTTTCTCTCCCAACTCCGTCGAGTATTGGACGAGTCTGCCACCGATTGAGACACTCGATTGTCCATAAGGGATGGTCTATGGTGGCTGGGATGGAAGATGTTCATCCCAGCAAACTTGCGGCTGAGGGTGCTGGGTCGATGCCACGACCACAAACTGGCAGGACATTTTGGCACACAAAAGACCGCAGAGCTCGTCTCACAGTCATTCTGGTGGCCCAACATTTTGGAGGACTGCGGAAAATATGTTGGAGCCTGTCCCGTGTGTGCCAGGAACAAGACAGACAGAGCCAAAGCCTGGGGCCTGTTGAACCCCCTTCCTATACCTGAACGCCCGTGGTCGCAACTGGCGATCGACTTTATCGTGGAACTCCCTCCGTCAGAGGGGTTTTCTACAATCTTTGTCATTGTAGACCGGATGACAAAGATGGCCCATTTCATTCCTGTGAAGGGGACCCCTTCAGCGGCCGAAACAGCCCGTATATTCATAAGGGAAATTGTTTGATTGCATGGAGTGCCCAGCAACATTGTGTCGGATCGAGGCGTCCAGTTCACATCAAAATTTTGGAGGGCCTTGTGTGCTGGACTAGAAATCGAACTGACTTTCTCCTCAGCGTACCACCCCCAGACCAACGGGCAAACGGAAAGGATGAACCAAACGCTGGAGCAATATCTGCAATGTTTTTCGTCCTTCTCCCAAGATGATTGGGTTGCAACGCTACCTATGGCTGAGTTCGCCTACAATAATTTGATCCATTCAGCCACCCAGCAGTCCCCATTTTGGGCCAATTATGGCTACCATCCCACATTCCTACCTGACCTGAACCCGGAATGTTCCGTTCCAGCAGCACAAGATGTTACCAATTTCCTACACACTAACTGCCGACTTCTTCAGGACACGTTAAACAAATCTCGGGAGGCCAGCAAGGAAACCTACGACAAGAAGAGACGGGGGGAGATGGAGCTCCAACCCGGTGACCAAGTTTGGTTGTCAACCAAAAATTTGAAGCTTGCTTGCCCCTCGAAGAAGTTGGGCCCGAGATTTCTGGGGCCCTTTTCCGTGAAAAGACAGATTAACCGGGTGGCTTTCGAACTCGATCTTCCACCATCTCTGAAGATCCACCCGGTTTTCCACGTTTCCCTATTGAAGCCCATGGTCCGTGATTCCTTCTCCGGCCGAAAAACAGGACCACCAGGTCCCATCCTAGTTAACGGAGAGGAGGAGTTCGAGGTGGAAGCAATTTTAAAGAGTCGTCGGAGAGTGGGTGTCACCGAATATCTAATCAAATGGAAGGGTTTCGGCCCGGAAGAGAACTCGTGGGAACCCGAAGGGAACATTCATGCTCCCGGACTGATTCAGGCCTTCAAACGAAAGCGCCAAAATGGTGACACTCGATAGGCATCCGGAGGCTGCCCCTGCATCGACCCCGGCTATCCACGACCATCCGATTGTCTACTCCTCTGTATCTCCGCTGCCCGCCCGTTAACGAACCTTTGCCTGAACTTGACGATCCACTTGCCTAACCCTTTTGTACCTCTCTGCCTGCACGTTGCCAACCCTGCTTGTACGACCATTCTCCTGTTTGCACGACCTTCTGGAATCTCACTACAACATCTGTGACCATCCAGCCCTCGTGCCATCCCATACTCTCGGGCCTCTGTCTACACTACCAGGGGTCCTTGAATCGGGTGCGCAAAAGCGGTTGTTCCCTGCACAAGACAGACTCCACCGTCAGGTACATAACACCACCACAATGGATTTGAAATGAAACAAACAAGATGTGCTTTAACTGCAGACTTTCAGCTTTAATTTGAGGGTATTTACATTAGAGTTGCCACCTCATCCCTTTAAAACGGAAGTGGTAATTAAACTCACTTAGTGCCTTATGTGCAAAAAATTAGCCTCAGAACCTGTGTAATTCATATGTGTTCGGTTTTAAAGGGATGAGGTGGCAACCCTAATTTACATCCAAATCAGGTGAATGGTGTAGGAATTACAACAGTTTGTATATGTGCCTCCCACTTTTTAAGGGACCAAAAGTAATGGGACGGATTAACAATCATAAATCAAACTTTCACTTTTTAATACTTGGTTGCAAATCCTTTGTAGTCAATTACAGCCTGAAGTCTGGGACACATAGACATCACCAGATGCTGGGTTCCATCCCTGGTGATGCTCTGCCAGGCCCCTACTACAACTGTCTTCAGTTCCTGCTTGTTCTTGGGGCATTTTCCCTTCAGTTTTGTCTTCAGCAAGTGAAATGCATGCTCAATCGGATTCAGGTCAGGTGATTGACTTAGCCATTGCATAACATTCCACTTCTTTCCCTTAAAAAAACTCTTTGGTTGCTTTCGCAGTATGCTTCGGGTCATTGTCCATCTGCACTGTGAAGCGCCTTCCAATGAGTTCTAAGGCATTTGGCTGAATATGAGCAGAAAATATTGCCCGAAACACTTCAGAATTCATCCTGCTTCTTTTGTCAGCAGTCACATCATCAATAAATACAAGAGAACCAGTTCCATTGGCAGCCATACATGCCCACGCCATGACACTACCACCACCATGATTCACTGATGAGGTGGTATGCTTTGGATCATAAGCAGTTCCTTTCCTTCTCCATACTCTTCTCTTCCAATCACTCTGGTACAAGTTGATCTTGGTCTCATCTGTCCATAGGATGTTGTTCCAGAACTGTGAAGGCTTTTTTAGATGTTGCTTGTCAAACTCTAATCTGGCCTCCCTGTTTTTGAGGCTCACCAATGGTTTACATCTTGTGGTGAACCCTCTGTATTCACTCTGGTGAAGTCTTCTCTTGATTGTTGACTTTGACCCACATACACCTACCTCTTGGAGAGTGTTCTTGATCTGGCCAACTGTTGTGAAGGGTGTTTTCTTCACCAGGGAAAGAATTCTTCGGTCATCCACCACAGTTGTTTTCCGTGGTCTTCCGGGTCTTTTGATGTTGCTGAGCTCACTGGTGCGTACTTTCTTTTTAAGGATGTTCCAAACAGTTGATTTAGCCACACCTAATGTTTTTGCTATCTCTCTGATGGATTTGTTTTGTTTTTTCAGCCTAATGATGGCTTGCTTCACTGATAGTGACAGCTCTTTGGATCTCATATTGAGAGTTGACAGCAACAGATTCCAAATGCAAATAGCACACTTGAAATGAACTCTGGAACTTTTATCTGCTCCTTGTAAATGGGATAATGAGGGAATAACACACACCTGGCCATGGAACAGTTGAGCAGCCAATTGTCCCATTACTTTTGGTCCCTTAAAAAGTGGCAGGCACATATACAAACTGTTGTAATTCCTACACCGTTCACCTAATTTGGATGTAAATACCCTAAAGCTGTAAGTCTGCAGTTAAAGCACATCTTGTTTGTTTCATTTCAAATCCATTGTGGTGGTGTATCGAGCCAAAAAGATTAGAATTGCGCCGATGTCCTAATATTTATGGAACTGCCAGTATATACAGTATCTCACAAAAGTGAGTACGCCCCTCACATTTTAGTAAATATTTCATTATATCTTTTCATGTAACAACACTGAAGAAATGACACTTTGCTACAATGTAAAGTAGTGAGTGTACAGCTTGTGTAACAGTGTAAATTTGCTATCCCCTCAAAATAACTCAACACATAGCCATTAATGTCTAAGCTGCTGGCAACAAAAGTGAGTACACCCCTAAGTGAAAATGTCCAAATTTGTCCCAATTAGCCATTTTCCCTCCCCGGTGTCATGTGACTCGTTAGTGTTACAAGGTCTCAGGTGTGAATGGGGAGCAGGCGTGTTAAATTTGGTGTTATCGCTCTCACTCGCTTATACTGGTCACTGGAAACACAGCATGGCGCCTCATGGCAAAGAACTCTCTGAGGATCTGAAAAAAAAATTGTTGTTCTACATAATGATGGCCTAGGCTATAAGAAGATTGCCAAGACCCTGAAACTGAGCTGCAGCACGGTGGCCAAGATCATACAGCAGATTAACAGGACAGATTCCACTCAGAACACGTCATGGTGTTTCGCTTGCGTCTAGATGGCAAGGTTACTTTGCGGTATAAGCAAGGAAGTTCAGACCGGTTTTGTGTATTAATGAGCTTTTACTGAACAAAAATGCTGTACATACAAAACTATTACAATATTAGCAAATCAAGACTGACAGATTTCTATAGCAAATTAACAACCTAGCAAACAATCAAACTATAGTCTGTAACAGTAGAAATACACTTAAATGTTACTTAGCTTCAGTTACTGTGTTTGTGATCTCCGTTGACAACAATTCTTCTGGAGACCAGGCACTTTCCTTAGTTTCACAGATGAGTGCTTCAATGTTAATCCATGGTGAGAGTCAGCTCTGCTGCCCTGAGCTTATCTCTGGCAATATTTATATGGCTCAGTTCTTTTACAATGGTTACCTTAACGATGTAGTAACCGAAAAAATATCTGAATGCCTGTGTATTCCCAAATTCTACCTCAAGATGGCACTCTGCCATAACAAATGTACAATTGTTTACAGTATCTATAGAGACAACTGTCAAACTGTAAAACAACAATGGCAACAAACTCATTAACCTTAACAATCAACTGACAAATGTCCCATTGTTTCAGGACAGCCTGTGTTACCAAGGCATTCGTTTGAGAAGCATCCTCAAACAAACCTGATCTGTTAAAATGAGTCTGATAGATAAATCATTTGTTCATATAAAATATATTTTATATCAAACGCAACACATTCCACCCTTGATTTTTCTATCAGACTCCGCATAGACTAATAACTCATACTAAACATTAATTTTCTTGAATGCAACCTCCTCCCATATTTCTGTCACCGAGAAGGTGTTTCAGTCTTTTGCTAAAAGTTCATTAGAAGATCCATTCTAAAGTTCTTTAGAAACAAGTCCAGGCTTGTAATACATCAAAAGCCTTGCTCTCCACAGCTCTTGCGGTCTTCCATCATTCTGTCCATCATGTAACCACTTTTCTTTGGTCTTCCCATGTATCAAATCGGAGACAGCCTGTGGAGTGGAAAACAAAGCGGATTATCTGTTCCTTCTAATAATACATAAACAGTAGACCTCTGCCCTTGAGCTACAATCTCTCCTCTAACTAGCTTCTTGCCTGGATCTCTGACCAACACTTTGCCACCTGTTTGTATCAACTTCTGACCCTCCCAAAGAACATCAATAGGGAGGTTTCTATGTCATGGGAAGCAGGAACATGGTACCTGTTAAGCCCTGTTCTTTCAGGAACCTTATGTAAATACTGCACTCTGCATTCCAGCTGTGGAATCTGCACCTCAGCCCCTACCATCCTCTCATATGGTGTGCTTTTGGCTATTGGCCTAGAATTTAGCAACATGACTGCCTGTGTGAGGACCCGATCCCACCCCCTTAGTGTATGTGTGGGTGTAAGCTTGCGTATCTGGTCCTTCAATAGCCCGTTGTATCTTTCAATCAAACCAGCTGCCTGTGGATGGTATGGGATGTGGCACAACCAGTACACTCCAGAGTCTTTTGCCCATTGCTGTACTGTTGATGCGGTGAAGTGTGAGCCGTTATCACTTTGGACTTGTTTTGGACAACCATAAGCAACGAAAAGTTTCTGGAGCAGTTGAAGCATTGCGGCTTGATCTGCATGCTTGCAAGGATGAACAAGCAAAAGTCCTGAATAGGTGTCCACTGCAGTGCAACAATATCTCAGTCTATTGTTTCCTCGGGGCAGGGGACCAATGAAGTCAATCTGCCAGATCTCTGCAGGCCTCTCTCCCCTTTTAATCGACCCAGTGGAGTACTTTTGCAATGGCCATTGTCGCACTTCTCCACACACTGTACAGTTTCCTATTACAGTCTTTATCATGTCCATGGATATAGGCAATCCTCTCTGCTGTGCCCATTCATACGTTGCTTTCTGCCCCAAATGTCCAGATTGCTTGTGGGCCCAGTTGGCCAAGTTCGTCAAAACAGGATCAATTGGCACAACTGCTTTCACTTTGGCAATTTCATCTACCACTCTGTTATAGTTCTCAAAGTCTGGGACCAAGGGCACATGTGCGTCAACATGCCCCACTTTTATGGTGCGGGAGTAAGCTTCCTTTCAGATGTAGTCCCAGACTTCCTTGCCTCCCCACACCAACTTTCCATGAATCTTCCAATCATTTGACTTCCACGTGGGCATCCAAGTTGTCAGTCCTTTAAAAACCACTCAGCTGTCAGTGTAGTGACATGGGAAGAAGGATCCTCCTGAAGAGTCATCACTACAGCTTTCAACTCTGCATACTGACTGGACCCTCCGATTCCGGTCTCCTGCAGGACTGTGTCTGTACTTGGGTTGTAGGCTGCTGCTGTCCATTTACGCCCAGACAAGCGACTATGGCTGAACCATCAGTGAACCACGCTGACTCCTTCATGTCTTCTGACAGAGACTCAAAGGGTGGAGCCTCTTGAATGGGGGATAACTGCAGCATAGGAATTTCTTCTTCTGGCTGGGTGCTGGTATAAGTAACAAGCCCTGCCAACTGTTTTGAAATGTCTCTGATATCCCCAGCTGCAATGCCCCCTCTTTCTTGAAGGTACCACTTCCATTTCATCAGTGTCTGGTTCTGGGCTACAGCTGCCCTAGTGGTCAGTCCATTATCTCTCACCCATCCTGCTATTGGCAATGCAGTGTGGATGGTGACTGTGTCCTTTCCTGTTATTGTCTCTAAATGTTGAGGCGCTATGTAGGCCCCAAACAGGTACTTCTCTAGGGACGTGTATCTCGTCTGTGCCCCTGTCAGTTGTTTGGACCAAAATCCAATGGGTATCGCTCTCAGTCCTTTCTTTTCATTTGGCTGCCACAGACTCCCAACATATGGTACCATCCTGCTCCACTTCATTCAGCTGAAATGGTACTCCTTGTCTCACGGGTCCTAATCCCTGATGCTGCAAAATGGCTTCTTTAGCAGCAAAGAATGCGGTCCGCTGCTCTGAACCCCATGAGAACCCAGTCTTTTTCCTTGTGACATTGTATATAGGCCTTAGAATCAGTCCAAGATGTGGGATGAACGATCTCCAGAATCCCACAACTCCAATGAACTTCTGTGCCTCCTTTTTGGTAGTAGGGGGCGACAGCGCCTGGATAGTTTGCACAACTGTCTCTGGAATTTTCCTCTGCAGCCCAGTCCACATCATTCCTAGGAACTTCACCTCTGTAGCAGGTCCTTGGACTTTATCTCTGTTGATAGCCCACCCTCTGTTCTCCATGTGCTGTATCAGCAGGTGCAGTGCTTCAGTTTCATCTTCTTTTGTTCCAGAGATCATGATGTCGTCAATGTAGTGAAACACAGCGACTTTCAAATTCAGTGTACTTAAATCTCGGGCAATCAGTCCATGACAAATAATTGGAGAATGAAGATAGCCTTGTGGAAGGACAGTGAAAGTGTACCAACGGCCGTCTCACACAAAGGAAAACTGGTCCTGACACTCTGGGTCTATCAAAATCGAAAAGAAAGCATTAGCCAAGTCTATTACAGCATGATATTCTCCTGCCTCTTTAGCAATGTTTTCAACAATTGAGATCATATCCGGTACAGCTGACTTCAATGGAGGTGCCACTTTGTTTAGACCTCTGTAATCCACAGTCATTCTATATGTCCCATCAGGTTTCTTTACTGGGAACACAGGAGACGAGAAAGGACTTACAGCAGGTCTTAGGACCCCTACTCTTAACAGCTCTTGAATAGTATCCCCAATTTCTTTGTGGCCTCCAGGAAGTCTGTACTGCTTGAGACAGACCGGCTTCGCTGGTGGAGGAATGTAGACAGGGGTCCATTTCGCATGACCTCTGACCACAGCCTTCAGTGCTCTAACCAGATACGATTTATCAGGATACCCGAATGTGAATGTACCCCGTTCAGTCTGAATAGACTGACCTTGAAGTACATCCATCCCAAGAATATTTTTGGGTAAGTCTGATACCAAAACATTTGTCCACAATCCTAGTCCCTTGCCAATAGCCAATTTAACCCGTGTCCTAACTGCTGGTGTGGTTTGCCCTCCCAAACCTTCTACGTAAATCAATTCTCCTTTGTGATGGGAAGGATTTCCTTGCAAAAGTGTAACTTCAGCTCCAGTATCAATTAAAGCCATCACATGTGTAGGAGAAGATGACTTCCCCCACCATACAGTGACAGATGCATATGGGCGTCGGTCTCCTGCTATCACTGCCCTCACTGCTATTACAGGAGACCCACCTTCCCTTCATAAAGGATAACAAACCTTCCAATCCCCTTTTCTGAGTCTCTCTAACTCCTCCCCAGGATAAAGGGATTTGGCTTTGGGTTCATAGGCAGTTTTGGGAATTGGTTTGGGGCTAACAGGAGGGGTCTGTTTTGTTTTCTCCAAATCTAGGCTGATGTGATCTTCACTAGGAGTAGTGTTTCTAACCCTGACAGTTTTCCCCACTAAATGTTTCCACCTCTTTAGCATTTCTGCAGTAGAAATCCCATCTATCTCATCTTTAGGTACTCCTGCCTTTAGTAGGTCCACCCACATTTGTTTCCTAGAGATAACTAGCCTGGTTTTCTCTTCACCTCCTGTCTTCTCTACCCCATTCCCTTTCTTCTCTGTTCTTTTCGGCTTGTATTCTTCCTGTCTGGCCTTGACCTTATCTACTGCCCTGACAGGTTTTGTTTTAGTCTCCTCTAGCTCCCCCAACTGGCTTAAGAGGGTAGTGGCTTCATGAATCTTGCTGTTTAATCCCAGGCCCCCCAGCAAAGACAATAAAGGAGCCCTGAGATTAAATGGTGCAGACTTCATCAGCTTAGAGCGCAGAGCAGGCGTAAAGGGTTCCATATCTGGACCCATCCATTCTGGAAACGTATTTAATCCGGTTATACAACCCATCTCATGTAACCTGGAAATACCTTCTCCTATTGATCTCCCGGAGTAGGTATTTTCCAAGTTAGAAGAACTAGCGTATACTGTGGATCATGGGTTAACACTCCCATAGCCCCTGCTTCCTTACCTGACAAAACAGCACTGTCCGCCCCTTCATCCCACAAACGCAGGAGCCAACTCAATAGGGGTTCTCCAGACCTTTGTTTGTATTGTTTAGCCAGTTCATGGAGTTCAGTTTGTGTAAACTCCCAAACTTCTTCAAATTCAACATCTCTGGGGTTGCAATAATGCACCTCCCCATCTGCCATATCCTCTCTATCATGTTGCCTTTTCCTATGCTTAGTAATGAGAGGTCTGGCACACCTTTTCTTTCCCACTTGCAGATCATCATCTGACATATCAAACTCTATCTCCTCATCCTCACTATCATTTGAGGAGAACACATCCTCACAATCCCAGTTTTGGGATGTGACAATGGCACGTACCCTGACTTTACTAACAGGTTTACGGCCTTTCCTTTTCCTTAAGGCATTCATTGATTTGGTCATGAGGGCTGCACACCTTTCTTGCAAATCATCAGCCCGACTAGCAGTTGTACGAACACACTCTGAAGCAACTGCTAGCTTGTCTTTTAATACCTTAACTTCTGTCTCTGCCTTCTCCCTTCTCTGTGATTCAGTATAGAGAGCATGAAGGAAGTACCAACCCACTGTGGACACTGTCCTCTTCTCTTTTTTACTTAAATCCAACCCCTTAAGGCTAAAATCTACAAAATGATCTGAGACGTTAACACCCCAAATAATATTCAAGGGAGAAGCATACTTTACAAATTCTTTAGCAAGAGGCTCCCACTCATGGTCTCTGCCCCAGATAGGTAAGCTGCACACTTCCTTCTGGTCACCAGAAACCTCTGCAGCCTTTCTTTTCCTAAACAGCTATTGAGCTATTATTTATGTAGCATTTTTATCTAGCACAAGCTACACAACACACCACAGAAAACACAGGTCTGCTTCAGTTGAACTTATAGCACAGATCACGGCACAAGCCCCCAATTGTTTCGCTAGCGTCTAGATGGCAAGGTTACTTTGCGGTATAAGCAAGGAAGTTCAGACCGGTTTTGTGTATTAATGAGCTTTTACTGAACAAAAATGCTGTACATACAAAACTATTACAATATTAGGAATGAAAATCAAGACTGACAGATTTCTATAGCAAATTAACAACCTAGCAAACAATCAAACTATAGTCTGTAACAGTAGAAATACACTTAAATGTTACTTAGCTTCAGTTACTGTGTTTGTGATCTCCGTTGACAACGATTCTTCTGGAGACCAGGCACTTTCCTTAGTTTCACAGATGAGTGCTTCAATGTTAATCCATGGTGAGAGTCAGCTCTGCTGCCCTGAGCTTATCTCTGGCAATATTTGTATGGCTCAGTTCTTTTACAATGGTTATCTTAATGATGTAGTAACCGAAAAAATATCTGAATGCCTGTGTATTCCCAAATTCTACCTCAAGATGGCACTCTGCCATAACAAATGTACAATTGTTTCACGGTAGAACTCCATCTTAAACCCTTATGTGTCCGTAAGTCTATAAAAAAGCCAATGATGTAGTAATTCTATTGGTAACATTTTCTTGACTCGGTATGTTTATAACGGTCTCTATTCGAGTCCCGTCGTCTCGACTGAGAGTGGTACCTAATTGTAACTTCGTGAGTAGACACTTTGATTCCTTTCACGGACCAGAGGTCTTCTTAGCAACAGTTGCCTCTAGTGTTTGTGTCATTGACTTCGATTCATTGTAAATTCACATAAAGATGACAATGTCTGATATCAAACTAACAAACGATCCAACAATTAAACGATATCTTTAGACAGTCAGAAC
>BLSH010147574.1:330286-347282 GCA_018402905.1 Glandirana rugosa
TTGTGTTTTTGTATTATCATCTTGGCTAGTAATGCTTTCAAAACGCATCTCAAACAAGCTGTAAATGCCATAGGGGTGTTTGTGAAACGTTTGCAGTGCGTTTATATCAACATCAATGGAAGTGTTTAGGGATCGGCAAAGCCTGGCAAATGACACATCATATCAATTTTGATGCCACAAAACATGACAACGTAACCATGTGAACAACACTGGGCACTGCAGTACACGCAATTTTGACAGGCGTTCATGAAACACCCACTTTTAAAGCTAGTGTAAATCTAGCCTCAGGCTGGGTTCACACTTGTCCGACAAACAGAACAACATTGTGAGCACAAGTCGCATGACGTCACAAAATCAATGTTTCCCTATGAGAGCCGTCTTAACTGGTCCAACACAAGTCGTTCCGACTTTGAAAAAGGTTCCTGTACTACTTTGGTCTGACTTTGGTCCTACTTCAGCCCATTGATTATCATTGAAGTAGGATCAAAGTTGGATCCTTGTTCTAACCATCCGACTTGTGACATCCGACTTGGTGATTACAGCAGCAGTAAAAGGAATTTATCTCACACAGGGATTGTTTTGATTGGTCAAAGGACAAGTCACTATCTCAAAGTCGGAGCAAAATCTTATCTTGTTCATTGAAGTTGGATGGAAGTAGGACCAAAGTAGAACCGAAGTAGGACTGATGCTGCAGTGCAAAGTAGGATCAAAAGTCTGACCGTTTTTGTGTCGTATAGTGTGAACCCAGCCTTACTGAGCTCCATGAGCTTCTGAACCTCTCCTTTCCCCCCTAATTTCTGTTTGTTTGGAATAAGCAGTGCACGATAGATGTGGTCATGTGTACTGCTCTATGGACACTTGTAGGCAGGTGCAATCTATTTTCTCCATTGCAGGTGGCGGTTTTCCGCAGTGGCACTGTAGTTGGAAAGGAAGTGAAAAGCAACATAGCTCCTCTATGGCTTCCTGTGTCACTGGAGAAGCATCCAATTGGATGCTGCCATCCCATGTGACTCTGGCAGCCATCTTGGGCCAGGCAGGGCCTATTTAAGGCCCTGGCTCCCAGGTTTGGTGGGCATTTGTCAGTTGGAAGAGTAGGGACAGGTACCCCGCCTGGTAGGGACAGTAATAGCGGCAAAGAAAGGGAGAACATAGGGTTTGCCACTTCTCTGAACACTTGCCTGTTGGGCACAAGACGGCCAGGACACATTCTTCGCCTCTCTACAGATGCTGACAGTTTTGGCTACATTCTGCTCTCTATTCGTTGTTGGAACTGAGTGTTCCTGGTTGGGCTGCCTTCCTTTTTAATTTGCGAACTGTTTCCGCATTATTTCAATACAAGTTCTTCCATTGCACTGGGACTGAGTGTGTTATTCCGCTGCACACCACGCTTCACCCCATCCACACAATATACATCCCATAGTCCCTAGTCCATCTCAGAAGCGAGCAAGAGTGGATGGCTATGTGGCTACATACAATGGGACCATATAGAGCGAGCATAGCCACCCCTAACAATAAGTCAGCCAGCAAACAACAATAATAAAAAAAAAGAATTTGGAGGAGGCTCACAGCAATAGAAGGTGCTTTTTTGATTTAAGGATGCTTAAATAGAATTTTATGACCTGTAATCTGTAAGTAACAAGGCCAGCAGCTCTGACTTTCCTCTGGGCCCATTCACACTATTCAAGTTGCATTAACGCACATACTTCTGTGCAATGAGGTGTGCAGCGTTAAGTCGGTCCACTGATTTTGAATGCGCTGGCAATTCACCCTAATTCAAGAAGGAATGTGCCTGCACTATTTTTTTTCACCACAATCAACAGACGATTTACTAAAACACATATGGCAATATTTAAAATAAATCACACCACAATTTGCTGCACTTAGATTTGTGCATTATAGTAATGCAGTAGTCTGAATAAGCCCTCTGACTTCACTTGTTTTGTCTCTTGTTCTGAATTAGTAATTCTGAAAATTCAACAATGGCAGCTGCCTTGCTTCTTTCAATATATGCACCAAAGCAACAGTTACCAACATGCCAGATTTATTTATTCTTTCATTATTGTATTGAAAAAATCACAGTTTTAGAAAAGAGTGTTGAACCATTTACCACAGGTTCCCTCACCAAAATGAGTTCAAAATATACAGACTTTAGGTCCAATTTTGTTTACATAAGAAAACATTGTAAGGGTTCGTTCACATGCATGACTATTTTGATGCCCCTCTGAAAACCGATCCATGATATGTCATCTCCTCACCGCCTGTTTTAACCCTGGAAATGCAGACCCACCATGCTACAATCACATACAATGTAGAGCGGCTGCCGCACAGCCATTTTCACTTGAATGGTTCCTGTTTGAAAGCAATGCGACAAGCTATTGGAATTTTGCAGCAGCTGTGAAGCAGAGCATGTGTACAGGACAGTACTGACTTCTGTGTTTAGTGGGTGGCCATGTAGCAACCTCTGGCATTCAATTCCCCAAAGCACAAGCACACCTGGAATTCTAGAGACCATGGTCCTACTCACAATGTCCAAGGACAGCTGTTAGGCACCCAGCCTCCATGCGGCACTCTCCAGCGAGGGAGAAAAGAATCCTTCTCCAGACCAGCTTCCGCAGGTGATACCCTCCAGCAACTATCATTTGGTAAAACTTCCTTCAGGCCTTAGCCAAGCACCACCAAAAATAAGCCCAATGGAAACTCTTTTCAGTAATACACACTGGCTGCCTCCCAGGGGCAACACCTCAGGAGAAAACATTGCTGATCAGGTCTCTCACACATTTATCTTCTCCCCAGCCACCTTCTGAGCACCCCCTCCCAGGAATTGACTGATATCAGATACATTTTCATACGTACCTTCAGTAGCTGACCCTCCTGCTCTATGTCTGGCAGCTTCTTGCAAAGGCAGACAAGAACAATCAGCCACCAAGCATAGGGAAACTTGTGCAGATATAGAAAATACACTGCAGCTCTACTGAGTACAGCAGAGCCAAATACTAAATTTAGGCTGACTAGGGCAGGGATCTACAAAAGCGTGTATATCTCTTCTCAGAAGAACGAGAGAAGAGACATAACTACGCTGTGAGTGGCCAAGATTTGAGGAGAAGGCTGCCTTTAAACATTAGTTTTAATAAACATTTGCCTACCAGGGCAATTTTGAAATTTTTCACACATGTGGTAAAATCAGAAAACTACTTGCTAAAATGTGTTCTGAAAGCAGAGGCCTGAAGAATAAAATGTTGGTTGTTGCAATGTTTTTGAGCAGCTGTTTATCAAACACAATTTTTCAGGAAAAAATAAACTTAAAGGAGTTGTACAGGCAGAAGGTTTTTTCTAAGCATCAAGATAAAAAGCCTTCTGTGTGTAGAAGCCCCCTCCTCCTCCCTAATACTTACCTGAGCCCCATCTCTGTCCAGCGATGTCCACGAGTCCCTCAGCCGTCCGGGACTCTCCCTACTGATTGGATGAGACACATCAGCAGCGCCATTGGCTCCCGCTGCTGTCAATCAAAAACAGTTAGCAGGAGAGAGAGGGGGCGTGTCTGGATGGACACATGGAGCTACAACTCGGCTCGGGTGCCCCCACAGCAAGCAGCTTGCTGGCACTCGACAGGAGGGAGGGGCCAGGAGCAGCATAGAGGGACCCAAGAAGAGGAGGATCCAGGCTGCCCTGTGCAAAACCAACTGCACAGAGGAGGTAAGTATAACATGTTTGTTATTAAAAAAAAACAAAAAACGAGACTTTACAATAACTTTGAATAATTTTTGGTGCATACAAACACAATATAATAACCAAATTTTTGGTAAAAAAATTAATGCAATCAGTAGCCATCACAGGGCTGTCCCCCATCATTGAAATATGTTAACACAAACAACTTCACCCTCCTGGCTCACTCTTGAGGCTTCAAGCTTAGGCCTTAGGTTTGATCCGTCAGACTAACTAACACAACTTACTCACTTTTGGCTCTTTGATGCTTCAGTACCATTTGCACCCTGCAGACAGGCATGCCTCTGGCTGCTCCATTGTAACAATGGACTCCTCAGAAAGGGTGAAGCCCCAATGTACTGTCAGGTCCAAGACTATAACAGGTGTGAACACCTGCCCCATCAGTGTGCCGGTTGTCTGCAAAACTTGGTCCCAGGATTGGAGATTTTCTTCCTCCCTCCCAAATCTCTATGAAATCTCCAGGCAAATGAAACAAGCACCCTGGAGACCCTCAACCTACCTAGTCGAGAATCCTGGGTGACACAAAACCCTTTTAAAACCGTGACAGGGCATCTCACTGTCACACTACCCTTACATCCAGTTAATACAGACTGGTGGCTGCATAATAGTATGCATCGGTATATTATTTCTTATAGTTTTTCTGTTTAGTTTATTTTGGTATGCTTCTTGAATGGTCAGGACTGTTGTTATGTGAGACTATCATGACTACGCTCTGCTGCAGCGGCATAACGATAGGGGTTGCAGGGGTTGCAAGTGCAACCGGGCGCCATGGTCCAGGGGGCCTGTGTGCCTCCCTTGTACACCTGAATAGGAGGGATGGCGCGGGTGGCATTTAGAGGACCCAAGCTCCTCCATTTTCCTCTATCCAGTTTACTTGTCTTCTGCTGTTCCCAGGGTCCCTGTGTGCTTCCCTGGTCCCCCCCACAGAGCTGCTGTCTTCCCCCCTCCTATCTCCTGCCAGCTGCTGTAGAAGATGTGTCATGAGAGAGAGGTGGGAAAGGGTCGGTAAATTTGTCATTTACCGGATCCTTCCTTTTCTGGATGAACAGAGTCAGTGATTGGTACCAATTGGTTCATTCATAACTGAAGCATATAAACTGTTTTTGACTATACTTCCATTTCTGAATGAATGGGAGGCTGAGTACACAGCTATTCCTGTCCATTCATTCTGTGCAGCTGAGGCTACACAGATGGAAATTGAGAGCTGAGGTTTGTTTAGACCCCTGATATCTCATGAAAGCCCCCCAACAAAGCTCCTAAAAAAATGTAAAAATAAAATTGTAAAAGAAATAAAATGAAATGGTAAAAAAAATAATACAATTAAAGTAAAAATTAAAAACTACTGACACCAGTGAGGGAACTATCAGGAATGCAAAGGTTGCAATTGTGACCGGGCCCTGGCATTTCACCACCATGGGAAGGCCTGAAGATGGCAGAAAGGGGGCCTGCTGCAGAACTTGTGAAAGGGCCCTGTTGCGGTACCATAATAAACGGACCCACGATAGGAGTAAAGGGCCCCAGGATCAGTGGGAAGAGGGATGGGTTCTGGCCAGGGGTCAGGGGGCCCTTCATAATTTCTTGCACTGGGCCCTGAAGGTTCTAGTCACGCCTCTGCTCTGTTATATCTTCAAATGTCTACAAAATGGTTATATCTAAGATATCATGGAAATGAATATAGGTATCAGCACGACCATCTTGTATCTGTTTGGTATGCTGTTTGTTTTAGGAACATGAAGTGACAAGGACATTGTATTTCTGGCATGATCGACAGATATTTTCGTTAATTGCTAAAAATGTTCTTGGACTTGAATAAAAAGCTAATACAGCCTCCACATATATGGACTGGTAATCTGCAATATAACACATGTTTGTTTTTGGGTTTAGTTATCCTTTAAAGGGCATGTTCCCTAAAAATGCATTTAAATGATGACATCCAAAAAGAATTTAATAAAAGTTTCTAAATTAGTCATAAAGTTACTAAAGGCAATAAGCGATTAAAAATAGAAGAGTTCAGTTTGCTTAGTAAGAGTTTAAGCGTAGGAGAACTGAATGAAACAAACATCTAAAGCATAACTGTAAGCCATGATCTATATGACCTTCACGCTCTCTTCTGTTCAGTAATCTCATCATCAGAAACCCCCCCCACAGTGAATGTCACCTAGTCAGTGTGTCCCTTGGCCTGCCTGCTGCAGCTATGCCATGTGAGAACTCACAGTGTCTTATGATATCAAATGATTCAAATTAATACATGTCTGGAGCTATTCTCTCTGGGACTTGAAATCCTGAAACCTGAGCATGCTTCATATAACGAAGAAGAACGCCATTTACACGGCACCGGGGTGCTGAAAAAATGATGTTCTGGTCTTCACAGTAAGCAGTAAATTGCATCCTAGGAAGAATAAAGTCTTGATCAAATGCATGTGCGTGCCTCACCACAATGTCGCCTGTAAGAACTATTCTGGATTGCAAGGCACATAAGAAAAAGCATTACAGTACAAATTACATACTTTGGTGTTTTGAGTGCTACCTGGTTACATAAAAACAAATCCCCACTTGTGTGCTCTTGATAAATACATTTGCAATAAGCAGTTCAACCAATTTTGCAATAAACAATTGAAAAAACAAATGACGTGAAATGATATAAAATTGCACAATTGATCATTACATTCTGCATGTATGAAGATACAAGGATATGGTCTTACTTATGAATAACACCTGTTTATTTATGTATTTATCCATTCTTTATTTCACATAATTTCTCATAATTTATTCTTTCAATTGTTTATTACAAAATTAGTTTAATTGCTTATTGCAAATTTATTTATCACAAATACACAAGTGGGAATTTGTGTTTATGTAACCAGGTAGCACTCAAAACACCGATGTATGTAATTTAAAGGTATAGTACCTTAATAGAGCAGCAGCCCGTGATTTGGTTAATTCAAATTGGTTACAGTGGAGTTCCAGTCCCCCAAACACTTTTTTTTTTTAAAAAACTGCTCTGCATTTGTCCAAACATGTACATTAACAATGTCCACATGTCATATGTGTTGCAATTTAGCTTTCTTTAAAAATAGTTTTGCACTTACTGATCTCGGAAGTAGGCAGGTTCCATTTTAGCTGTGGGCATCTGAAGCCCTCCTGCCTTCATTTCCGGGATTTCTTCCCGATTTCACGCATGCGCAGTAATGCCGCTGCGTGGCTCTCTGTCTTCCTGACAGGTTTCCATAGCAATGTTGGCGTCGGTGGAAATTCCCGCCCCGTTGCTATAGCAACCTGTCAATCAGACATGTTTGCGTCATTTTCTGTCTGCAAATAACGCGAGATTTCATCAGTAGGCAATTCACAAGGACTCTTGGGATACATGACGCCGCTATCCCAGGAGCCCTTGTGAATCGCCTAGTGACGTAATCGCCTAGGTGGGGACATGCCGGAGGTGCGGGTAAAACCCTCAAATAAAAGGTATTTGGATGCCATAAAAAACTATTTCCATTGGTAAAAGCATTTTCAATGGGTATGCAATAGACATCAAGTCTATAAAATGGGTGGAACTCCACTTTAACATCCTAAGTGTGGGAATATATAATTAATTACAGTACATATGCTACAAAAACATTTTTTTTCCAAGGAGCATCTCTATAAAGAACTGAGAGCAGCTATTAAATGCATTTTCCTGTAAAGTTTTATAACATAGGATGATTATATGCCCAGTGTGCTGTGTGTAAGAGATGCTTCAGCCCTTTGCCCAACCCGCATGCCATTTTTTGTGCGACTCTCAGGCCACTGCAGACACAAACCTGACCTTTTCCTATTGCCCCATTATAGCAAAGATTTCTAGCAGTCTCATGTAATATGTCATCAATCTATGACTGTCTCCTGAAGCATGTCCCCAGTCTCCAACAACACCTATACAGGGCCGGATTAAGAGCATCATGGACTTGGTGCCGAGGATTTACGGTAGGTGAGTCTAAATTATGAAAATAAGTAACAATGACAATGAAAAAATGTTTTGTTAAAACAAATAAAATATGCTGTTGCAATTTACATATCAATCATGTGTACTCTGCACACAGAGCAGGGCTGGGCAGCATTAGTGACTCACACCATTGGGCTGGGCCTATCTTAAGGAAGGGGCCTGGAGCTGCAGCTCCAATAGCCCCTATGTTAATCTGGCCCTGCACCTATAGCATGTTCACAGTCTCCTGCAGGATGTCCGCGGTATCTGACCATCTCCTGTACTATGTTCACAGCCTCCGACCATCTCTTGTATCATGTCTGCAGTCTCTGACCATCTCCTGTATTATATTTGCCATCTCTGATCATCTCCTGTATTATGTCCACAGTTTTTTACCATCTTTTGCATCATTCCTGCAATCTTTGACCATCTCTTGTATCATGTCTGCAGTCTCTGACCATCTCTTGTATCATGCCCATAGTCTTTGACTATATCCTGTTGTGTGTCTGCTGTCTCTGACACTGATTATTCACTGAACATAATATGCTGTTGTTCATTTGTTTTACGTTTCTTTCACAAAATAAGGAAAAATTATGACAACTTTTGCATTTTGAAACTTGTAACCCTGCTTTTTTAGGAACTGGCCAGCGAGTGTCATGACTGCTGAGAAGCATAGACTCATTTATGACCAAGTAAAAAATGTAATCAGTCACTGCCATGTCAGTACCACATCCCTAAAATGCCAAATAGAAAACAGTAGAAATATGGGGTAGGACCCTGCCCCCATAGAATGATGATGGGACTTTTCAGGTACTGATTTACCCTCTCTGAATGATCAGACGGACACTAATAGTATCTTATTAAGTGTATCAAAATTTAATATTTGTATAGAAAAAACATAATAAAATCCCCAAATAGGGAGACAGTACATGAAACCAAATATATATACATAATAACCGGACAATACAGTACAAAAACCAGAATCGGTCCGGATACTCTCAGTCGATGGAATGATGGTGAACTCCAATGACTGGTAGGTGTGGGATACGTATCTGTTCTTTCCAACGCGTTTCGCCTATGGCGGCTTCCTCAGGGGAAAGCAAGCAGAGACCAATTAAAGGTATCCGTATCCTTGATACTTTCTGAGAGAGAGGGACACTCTGTGTTTAGACATCTGACCATATCATTTCCAATTTCATACAGCTATAATGGGTCTGTAAACGCATAAATCGCAGCTGTCATGTATGCTGTAGGTCCAAACCTCAGATATAGAGATAAGGTAAAGATTTGATGTGCCAGAACGAGGGAGGGAGATGTCCAACTGTTTGCTCACACTACCCAAACTTGAAGGATCGTAATAGCGCGGTCTTAGGAAAACATCATTGAATTCAATAGATGTAGATCATATGGAACTGTCTTCCAAAAAGAAACAACCTTATGTGGATATATCAGCATCGGGCATTCACAGATTCGTCGGCGTCATTTATGACCAAGTAATAAACCAATACCTTGCCCCCCCAAAAAGACACAGAAGCTGATTATGTTGGAAATAGGACAAGGCCACAGTTTTATTGAACTTTGCAAAAGTAACAACTTTCCAAATGTACCAAACAACAATGCCAGTGACAGTTATACGGTGAGCACCCATAAAACATAAACTTACATAGTCTAAGAGGCCTGTCTTTACCATCAGTACCCGACAAGCATTAGGCTTCATGCACACAGGACATTAAAAAAACGTCCTAAAAAGTCAGTAGCTTATCAGTGATTTTTTCAGCTGTTATTAGCGTTATATTACCAGCGTTTTTGTGCGTTCTCTCTTTTTGCGTTTTTAAAGGGCCAGAGTTTTTTTTCCCTCAATTGATCGAAAACATCCAAAAACGTTGGGGATCAACATTTAGCCGCGTTTTTGAGCATTTGAACGTTTTTACAGCTGAAAAACCTCTCTCAGAACCCACTGGTCTTGGGTTTCTTTACAGCTCAAAAACGTCACTGCTAAAAAACAGTTGTTACAGCCTGTTGTGTGCATGACCACATAGGATAATATGATGGAGGGTTTATTGATTGTAGAAAAAAAACGTCTGCAGCTAAAAACAGCTGCTGAAAAACAGTCAAAAAACATCCTGAGTGCATGAGGCCTTAGACTGACCCCAGAACCCCAGGCATAGCCCCATAAAGCAACATCAATTGCTAACAAGGTCAAAACTGCCAATAAAGCTGTGACAAAACATCACAACGGGTGAGAGGGTGGCAACCTCTTGTGACAGCTGAATCTCCTCAGATCAGTTGGACGTGCCCCAGCGTGGCCTTTTTTCTAGAGTTCAGGCTCCAGCCATTCACCTCAGGTCTGTCTTTGTAGCCAATCCTAAGGGAGCTACTTAACTACCATTTTAGGTTCACACCCACAGTGATGTCATGCTTCCAGCAGTCAAGGCTCTTTCCCTAAAGACCCCTTTCACAGTGAGGCGTTTTAGCAGTAAAAATACCGCCTGAAAACTGCCTCTCCTGCAGCCTCATTGTGAAAGCCCGAGTGCTTTCACAATGCAGCGGTGCGCTTGCAGGACGTTAGAGAAAGTCCTGCAAGCAGCATATTTGGGGCGGTTTGTGAGTGGTGTATACATCACTCCCAACCCACCCCTGCCCATTGGAATGAATGGACAGCGCTTTCAAAGCACCTGAAAACCCTTCAGAACGGCTGCAACATGGGTGTTTTTAACCCCCTCTTGGGGTTAAAAACACCCCGCCAGTGGCCAAGAAGCGCCGCTTAAACAGCGGTAAAGTGCCGCTAAAACGAGCAGCGCTTTACCCACGGATGCTGGCACCTTCCCAGTGTGAAAGTAGCCTAAAGGAGGTTTAAGGGTCCTTCATTATGCTTTGATCATACTCAGTATTTGAACGTCTAATTAGACCTCAAGTAGTCTATAAATGAGAGAAAGAGCCTGGATTCTTTCTTCAACATTCAAGAAGTGACCGCCACAAAACTAGTGATGTTCTGTTGAACTGCCATTTGATTAAAGTTACACCAGCTGTTTTTATATTGCCCCCAGCCCCCCGTTTTAGAAAGAAACATCCTGGCACACCCTGACCCCATGGTACTTTTATAATACACATAAACATTACAAACATTTTTCTGGTTAGTGGTTTGCTATCTTTGCTACACCCTGGAATTTGCATGTGACAAAGATTGAAATGATTTGTGTGGGTCTTAGCAGGAAGACTGTAGTGCTAGATGAACGATTGTATCAATATTGTTGTCATATAAAGCTGAGATCATCGCGCATTAGCACTAAACTCCAAGCAGATATTAAACACATTTTTTTTATCGATTTACTGCATGCAATAATTAAAAATACATGCAGTTTATGCAGTGTAAGTACCTGACTCGCTGTAATATTTGGAATCCTCATGCACAGCAGCACTCAGATGTGAACAAGGATGGTCAATGCTCTGAGGCACTATTGCTTTACCCAATGCTGTCATTACACTGTTCCTTCAGGAGGAGAAAACACAGAGATGACCTCTTCAGTGTGCTGCTGCTCCTTTGTATACAATCACAACTAGGGGCAGGTCTCAGACATGAATGCTTATCTTTCCTTCATTACTGTTAAATTACAAAGGCAGGCCATAGATTGTGCGAAATTTGCATGATTCCCCCATCAACAGAGCTGGAATCCTTCCTGCAAACAATTATTTGCTCCCAAATTGGGAGGGCAGGGAAGCCGTAATTATTGCTAGCAGCTATAGCAGCTGCTAGCGATAATTGTGAGTAACTGTGGCAGGCTCGTTGTACCCAAGTTGATCGATCAGTCAACTTGGTACATTCAGCCCACACATGATTTGAATCTTGGCTGGTTCCTGCTGAACCAGCCGAGATTCGAACCGCCTGTGGCCGGAATAAAGCTGAGCATAAATGAGTAGTTTTTATTCAGTCAGCCAATAGGCTGAAAAAGAACTGATTTCTCCATCCACAGAAATGAAGTGGATAGAGGTCCCAAGGTATCCCGCCCCCTGCTGGGACATTGTACTTTTGTTTTTTTTAATTCTCTTTATTCATTTAAAAAAAAAATCACAATACAAAATAAAAAGCTAGGGCTGCAAAACCACAATCACGGTATTCAGTCCTGAACAGTACAAAAAAACAACAGAGAGAAAACACAAAAACAAAAATAAAACACAGTATGAAAAAAAAGGCAACAACAGTGCCTGCGGGAGTGACAACTAAGACACACATAATGAAAGATATTAGGAAGAAGGAACCTCTCTGCACCATGATAACAGAACAGTGATTCTCAAACTGTGTGCCACGGCACGAGATTTGCAGGTGTGCTGTGGGAGTTTTGAAAAATATTGAGGCCTCATACACACGGGCGTATCTAAAAAATAAACAAAACGTCGGGTCCGACGTCAAGGAAAAAAAGTCGACGTTTTTCGGCGTTATGCATTGGCGTTTTTGAGCGTTAGTGAGCGTCGGCGTCAATAGGTGTTTTTTCAAAAAAAATCATCCCTCTGCTATTTTTCAACCTAAAAACGTTGGCGTCAAAAAAAGCCGGAAAACGCCGGTACAATATTAGGTGGCGCTTGTCGGCGTTTTGTGGTGTCGGCGTCAAAAAACGTAAAAACGTTACAGCCTCAGAACGCGATGGCCATGGGTTCTACTTTCAGCTCACTAACGCCGACGCCACCTACAGCTCAAAAACGCCGATGTTTTTATGGGGCCATTGACTAACATGGAGAGCTGCAAAAAACGCCAGAAAACGCCGGCGTCAAAAAACATCCGTGTGTATGAGGCCTGAAAATTGCTAACATTTTGAAACCTTACACTTATCGAAAAATGAAATGGTAAATCAATGTTGCAAAAGTTAAAAAAGTAACATATATAAAAAGTAATCTCTGTCAGTCTGTCATTCATTGGTTCCTTTCGTAACACGAGACTTGTGCGAGGTCTTGGGAGAAATCGATCTTTCTAATTATATTACACTATAATAATAGAGACTGTTGCATTCCAACTTTGATGCTTATAAATAAAGTTTGTTCATTGCTTAGCGATGGAGAAATATTTAATCAAGTCTGGAACTCTGAAAGAGAAACTTGTGAGTAGATAAAGAAGCTCCGGACGGCCGCACTCCAGTTGAAAGTTTTAATTGCATCAAGTCCACATGGTACAGAAAGGAATACACTGCTGACGCGTTTCACGCCCCCCTAAAGGCGCTTACTCATAGCGAGGTTTGGAACTGTCTACTACTCTCTTTATCTGAAAGAGAAACTGTTAAATGAAAAGCAAGGAAGCAAGAGAAAGTACAAAGAAGGTTACAATCGCGTCGATCTGATTTGCTCTCAAAAGCAGGCACATCCTTCACATTAAATTTAAAATTAAATATATATGTAAAAATAAATAAGTTCTTCACCACAAAAATTGTTACATTTTTTCAGGTGTGCTGTGAAAATTTTTAGATCTTTTTGGTGCGCCGCAAAAAAGTTTGAGAAACAATGTTACAGAGTAACAGGATCTATTGGGACATTAGAATACACTGATCAGCAGCTGCAGTCTCTGACTGAGACAAATTTAATAACTTGTCCGTTCCACAGAAGTCGATCTAACGCAGGGGTACAGAATCTATTGTCCTATAAATTAGTCCTTTGATGCTGTCTCTCAGGGCAAGGAAGTATTCCAGGCAACAATGTATTTGCTTTTTAAAGTGTTCTGTTAGAATATTTCTATTTTTAACCACTTGAGCGCCGGAAGGTTTCAGCCGTTCATGGTCAGGCCATTTTTTGAGATATGGCACTGCGTTACTTTAACTGACAATTGCACGGTCGTGCGACGCTGTACCCAAATAAAATTGATGTCTTTTTTCTTCTGCGTGTTTTTTTTTACGCTATAAACAAATTTTGAAAGAAAAAAACAATATTTTTTGCTTTCTGCTATAAAACATATCCAATAAAAAAATGTGAAAAATCGAATTTCTTCATCTATTTAGCCCAATATGTACTCTGCTACATATTTTTTGTAAAAAAATCCCTATAAGCGTATATTGTTTGCGTAAAAGTTATAGCATCTACAAACTATGGGATATTTTTATGAAATTTGTATTTATTTATTTTTACTAGTAATGGCGGCGATCACCGACTTATATCGGGACTGCGACATTGTGGTGGACAAATCGGACATTAAGTGACACTTTTTTGGGGACCAGTGACACCAATACAGTGATCAGTGCTAAAATATATGCACTGTCACTGCACTAATGACACTGACTGGGAAGGGGTTAACACAGAACGGTGATCTGCCTTGTTTATATAGGCAGACCGTCGTTCTGTTTCTCTCATGAACGATTGCTGGGTCACGGCGGACATCGAGTCTCCCGAACCTGCTGATTGGCCCCCGCTGTGTCCAATCATAGCAGGAGCGGGTTGCCCCAGACCCGGAGTTGCAGCCTGCAGATACATGATTTTGCACGGGAGAGCCGTGTATGTACTGTATACGACGGTCGGCAAGAGGTTAGTATGCTATTCACAATAAAGATTCTTTTCCGTCACACTGCTCTGGAAATGAACATATAAAACATGTAACTGTAATATTCTAATAACCACAAACAATCTAAACATTTCCAAAAATTGTTTAAAACTTGGCTCTGGTGGTGTTGAATAAAAAAATGTTCTGTGCAGTAGAGGAACGCCAGCAGTAGAGTCGGCTGGATCAAAGCTTCAGCACTTATGGCTTCTTAGTTTCCTTTTCACATCATTTCCCTGGAAGCCTACTCTCACCATTGTCTGTCTTAGGCCAGGATCACACTGGTTCTACACGACTATTGTACAACCGTCATCCTACTTTGCCCTGCAACATCGGTCCTTCTTTGGTCGTACTTCCAACTTCCGGACCAGTTAAGACGGTTCTCATAGTGAACCATTGATTTACACACATCATGCGACATGTTCTCCCAAAGTCGGGGCGTATGTCGTGCCAGTGTGAACCCGGCCTTAAAGAGGAACTAAACTGAAATACTTACCTTAGCTCCAATGGTCCAATGCCCATGAGGTTCCATCTTGATTGTCCGGTGCAGCTACACTTACCCTGATATAAGCTGTTAGCAATCTGACCTCTCTAGGAAGTAGTAGCTTTGGGCAAGTTAGTCCTCTCTTGTCACTACACGTCTCCTATTCTCCCTTCTTCATTTCCATAAGGGCCTGGGTTGACTGGCTTTGCTTAACTTCAAGTGGGTTTTGCACTGTTCAAGTGCACCTGTCAGTGAATTCTGAGCGATCTCAGAAGCATCTCAGGCTGATAGCAAACACCAACAATTCCATTAGCTGAACTTCAGGAATGATCTTTCTTTTAAACTTACTGTACATTGGTCTAGATTGGTTACATATAATCCTTCATATCTCACATGCAGAGGGCTGCTAAGGATGCAGGAATTTATTGTAGTAGTCTTACAATCAGTCAGTGCTGGTCTCTTCCCGGTGCAGCTCGACCTACTTGCCATCCATATACTGAACACAGAGGTTTGATCGCTCGCACTCTGCCATTCAGAGAAAGCTTTGTATGGTTTTCTTTATGAATACAGTATATTGTCTATGTAGCGCTGACCCTTGATCTGGTCCCACTGTTTAACCCAGGTTCTGATCAGAATTTTTTGCAAAGCAGCCATTCACAAGGTATTTTTTTAGCCAGATGCACAGAATTTCTCCCAGTCTTTCACACAGTGGGCAGGCAGATAATGCCTTTTTATGGCTTTTATTCTTTGAAGATCTTGGATAGGGACTAGGGAGAACATTGGGATACCCAGAACTAACAAACTTGATTGAGGACACTATCTAGCAAACAGATAACTTTTATAAAACATAGAAGGCTTCTATGTAGAAAAATGCAATCAATTCAGCACAGGGGGCTTCCACCTTGGAAACAACCCTGACCAGCAGGTCTGGAACATTCCCTCCATCAAAAAGGTGCAATATGGCAACGGTCTCACTCGCATAATTTCTTTCAGGCCTACTCACTGTCACTGGCTACTTGGATCCCTCCTTCCAGTATCAGCTGACACTGCACTATGAGCCTCCCAACCAGATCCTCCCTGGACGTTTCTTCAGCTGTTCCTGCAACTTGGGAGTGATAATTCAGCTCCCTCCTGATCCAGATCACCCAGAACCTCTTGGAGACTCTCAAAGCCTTGGAAGGTTTATCAGTACTTCCGGGCTGGGTCACTCTCCAGCAAGTAAAGGGTCGAGTCCTGTCCGGGCCACTACATGTCTTTTACTACTGCATTGATTGGGTGTATTGATAAGTGCCTTTACTACATATTGAATGTATGTGTTCTGAATTTTTCAATAAATTTTCATTGTTACGGTTTTACACTATGTGGAGATGTTTTGTCTTTTTTGAACGGGTGACCGTTTCTATGCAACTAAGAGAGAGCGGAGCTGTTAATGGCGGAGCTGTTGACCTTGGGTGTTGCCATTGGATTGTCCCCTTGGAAGCTGCTATTGGAGTGTTTACCTGTTGATATATTATTATATTGGCTTGTCCATGAGCTTTGGTAAGCGCATTTAAACCCCTATGGTGGTGGACACGTACACCAACACAGGTTAAACTGGATGGACTATTGTCTTTATTCAACCTTACTTTTTAATTACTGGAGTATCATTTGATCTGAATACTGGGGCTTTTTCACTACATATTTGGACTTACTTTTTCTTGTATTTTGCACTTAATTTAATTTTGCAAATGGCACTTGGTTATATCATTGCACTGAATAATTGTAATGCTTTGCAATTGTAATATGTAGATTTTAATATCTATGGTCTTTAGACTGTATCATTTGCTTTTAGAGCAGCACCTTTACTACACAGTTTTTTTACACAATGTCTTGTCCTTTGTGGTGCTAGCAGCTGTCAATTTTACAAGAGCAGGCAAAGCCTCTCAGCCCCCTGCTGGTCACTCTCCCCACCAGGGATTGGCTGAGGCTGTATACATGATCCAATCTCTACCTCCTCCACCCACTTTGTTCCAGCATGTTTTGGAAAGACAGGGGGAGACAGGCAAGCCTGTGGCTGCAGAGCCCAAAACAGACCAAATAAATAAAACTCAGCTCCACTGACTACAGCAGAGCCCAAAAATAACTACATTTACCTATAACCTTTTAGCACCTAAGAGGGTGCTGCATCTGATTGGATGTCGGAGTCGGTTAGGGACCACCCCTCTCACTGGTCGTCCCCCGACTCTCCGAAACGGACGAGAACATTTTAACTGTCGACGATCGTGGTGTTTCCTGTTCTGTAACACATTTTTTTGACACATCATTTCCACGACGAGATTTTCGT
>BLSH010147574.1:347292-363103 GCA_018402905.1 Glandirana rugosa
TCTTTATTCGACGACGCGGTGGATCACCGGGGTTTTAGTTATCATCGTTATCACTGACTACACCTGCTTTTCCGAAGTGAATTATCGGCCACACCTATTCTTCCTAGTATTTTCACGAATAACACATACATCTCCACGGACCACATATCATTTACTGCAAATTTGTACTATATTGCAATTTTACAAATTTTCCAGATTTTTAAGCTTTATTTTGTGAACATTAGAAAAGGTTTCCCTAAGCACAACCTATCAAGACATTTTGACCTAATGCACCAAAGAGATCCCAAAAAATTAATCTTTTACGGTATAGATAGGATAAAAAACAATTGGAGAGGTAGTAATAAAAAGATAGAAGTTTCACAGAACGAAACACGCTGGATCTATCTTTTAGACAGCCTCAGACCCAAAGGGTTAAATGTTGACATTGATCTTAATTGTTTTATTTCGAATTTTTAGACCTTTTAAACATTTTAACGTTATATCATGTTTAAACGTCATTTACTATACACCAGGCACCTCTACATACACAATAAGCACTTTTATGATCCTTCTTATCCACACCGGCTATTAAGTGAAGCCTTTTCGTCCACATCAGTCACTATTGCTACTATTGATTTTGGGGCCACTAGGTGGCGCAGCAGCTTATTTCTACATTGAACTTCCCCCTTTTTTACATTTTCCTCTCCCTCATTTATATGACTTCATTTATATTAATGTTTAATACCTGATCACTTTTATTCCGAAGAAATAACTACCTATAAACAATTTTAAGGTAATAAAATTATTTCACCTACACCTTTTTAAAACTTTTTTAAAAACTTTTTTAGCTGTTTTTCAACATATATATTTTTGTCCCATCACTAATATATATTTTTTGGCTATACACGCATTTGGACGTTACTCTTGGTTTAAACCCCCCCCAGTTTTTAATATAAACACACTAATGACATACCTTCTCATCCACATCACTTGTTAAAATGATCTGTAATATACACACATATATTTCTCCACATATATATTCCTTGTTTCTATATATCATCTCCTATCTCACAGGGTATTACTTACACCACAGTTATGTTTGCCCCATCAAAATAAGGTTTTTGTTCATTTAGTCCTTTCATTCACTTCTGTCCAATACGTATCTAATTTTTACTTTTCCCTTTTTGCACATACATGCCCTACTCTGCATGTTACTCCAATAAGCACACCTTATTTAATTACGGATTCTGCACACTCATGAACTTACGTCCTCCAGACCTTCTCGTCCGACATCACTTACAATACACCTTTCAATCATTCACACCACAGTTACGGGCTATATACACAAGCACAAGATCCATTGATCCACTTTCCTGTTTATGTTTAACAATACAGATTTTATATGAAAATGCCGTCCGCCCTAAAAGGCAGAGTACACACTGTATTATATTTGTAGCCTTGTAAAAGGTGGGATCCCCTTCCGTTTTAGCTGAGTCGTCATTGTTTTTTAACCGTATAAACTCCACATCCATTTTATAATTGTTCACTTTTAAAATTGTTCAATTTTTTTCTCATTTTCCTCGATTTTTTATTCCTTCCCTACCATTTATATTAATATAACTACTCCTTTTCGTCATTACCACCTCAGTTGTTGTTATTTGACAAATCAACAACCATCACTCCCCCGCACGCCCATTTTTTTACTATATATTGGAGACACCGATAGGTTTGGCCATTGCCTCAGAAGACGTCACTCTGACGAAACGCGTAAGGCGTGGCCCTAAGAACGTCGTTACGTCACTTCCGGTTTGTCAAGCACTGACCGCTGGAACGCACACGAGGAGGAAGGAAGGGGCTCCTACCTTCCTCAACACGGGTTGAGCCTAACTCGATGTGATTCCAATTGCATCCTTGCTGGAAATCGGATGTTTTTTATGGATTTCATGCTTATCTAAATAAACTGTTTGCCTAAACGTACTTCACCATCGTGGGTTCCACAATTCTTTCCCCTTTTTGATACCCCTAACCGGAGCTACATATCTGGAGGAGGATCCACCCGGTCATAGGAGGAGGAGACCCAGGACAGTGAGGATCCCATTCAACCCCCCTAAGGAGGACCCAAAGACCCCATTTGCCAAGGCGTGTACCCCTGCAGGGGTGTGAAAACTCTGGTAAGTGGGGACTCACACAGGAAATCACGGAAGTCACCATATTATGTGTCTGAAGCTGCACTGAAGTCACTCTGTTTGGACAACACGGCACCCTTCACCATTGTTTTTTGATAATATCTGTCTCTAGAACTGCACATTGAACTGAGATAAAAACCGTTACATATATACACACTGTGGAAGAGCTGACTGAGGATTCGGATATCCCCACGGACTCTACCTTGATAGGGCTTTTTGTATTTATTCACAATTATATTTATTTCTATTTATATTAGTCGTTGAATATTTTATATTTGGTTTTCTCACCAGACGGTCTTAGTATATTACCCGCTAAGTGTTTTTAGAAATCGGATTAATTTTATGATGACTTTAGATTATTGATTTATTTACGGACATTTACGGACATTTATTGGTTTTTGTGGATCTTTCCATTTATCAACTAACTGGCTTTCTAGTTCCTATCTCTCCTGGTTATATATCTATATATCGACTTTATTTATATATTTTTACTGATTCATGTAAGGCTATTTACGGACATCCACGGATTTTTACGGACATTTTCATCCATTTATTTATCTTTTAGTTTTTATCTACTGAGGGACATCTTTTTACAAAACTCGTTTTTAGGGGCTTCTTCCCCCACATTTTATCAATATTTTATTCGCCTTTACACATTTACAGACAGCGCCAGTCCTACATTATTATCTCTACCTCCTGTTTCCTTCTTTGGAAATTTATAGGAAGGCAGCAGTCTTGTTTCATCTTGTTCCAGATTTCACATCCTAAGCGCGGGTTTTTTCTATACATTTACTACACAGTTTTTTACACAATGTCTTGTCCTTTGTGGCGCTAGCAGCTGTCAATCTTACAAGAGCAGGCAAAGCCTCTCAGCCCCCTGCTGGTCACTCTCCCCACCAGGGATTGGCTGAGGCTGTATACATGATCCAATCTCTACCTCCTCCACCCACTTTGTTCCAGCATGTTTTGGAAAGACAGGGGGAGACAGGCAAGCCTGTGGCTGCAGAGCCCAAAACAGACCAAATAAATAAAACTCAGCTCCACTGACTACAGCAGAGCCCAAAAATAACTACATTTACCTATAACCTTTTAGCACCTAAGAGGGTGCTGCATCTGATTGGATGAGATGGAGATCATGAGGCCATCTTCCCTTCCTCTCCACCTCTACAAGACATTCACGACATCCTGTGTTCAGTATAGAGAGAGCATGTCACTTGAGCAGCGTATGGAAGAGATCAATGCAGACTGTATGTAGCACAGGCTATTACAGTGAATTTCTGCATCCTCAGAGGCCCTCTGGATGTGAAAAGGGTTAAATGTAACAAAGCTTGACAGTAGCCACCGTATACTGTCCTGAGAGGCTGTCTTTCAGCTTAATAGCTGCTACTGCTACTGAGAAAAGCTGAGACGCTTGTCTCTACCCTTCTGCCCTTTCCAAC
Source organism: Glandirana rugosa (assembly GCA_018402905.1). NCBI lineage: Eukaryota > Metazoa > Chordata > Amphibia > Anura > Ranidae > Glandirana > Glandirana rugosa. The sequence goes on from BLSH010147574.1 coordinate 350,897, forward strand.
ATTCACAGAACTCCTACTGTTATTTCCAAGAAAGCAAGGCATTCTGTGAATGGAGGAGGAGCAATTGAATGACAGGATTCCACTGCCTATTCATAGAACACAAAGCATTGTGGGAAAATAACAGCAGGAGTTCTGTGAATGGTGGAGAGGGCAGAAGAGGCCAGCAGCACAACTTTTCTCAGTAGCAGCAGCTTCTGTTAACCTTCATGGCAATAGAAGACCGATGATCAGGATTGTATCCAGCAGCTGAGAAGGAGGCACAGAAGAGAAGATTTTTACCAGATGCAGCTGCCTGCAGGTAATGGGATACAAACCACATAGTCACTGTGCATGATGCTGTACAAACAAAATGTAAAAAAAAAAATGAACTTCAACTTCAAGGCTTTATGATGGAGACTCTGATTTCTCATTTGTTCTTGGCACTGAAAGCTCCATTCTCAAAACAACTTGTGCCAAAATCTATGTACCATGAAAAATAAATGAAACTGCAAGCATCGCTTAAAATATGATATAAACGCTGTAAAACAATCCTCTTTCAGTCCTTATTCCTGCTTTTTTTTGCTACTTCCCCTGACAGACAATACACTCTTATGAATAGTTAGTTGAAATAGGGAAACACAAGGGAAGGTGCCTGCTGACCTAAGTCTATCAGCATTTTTCAAAATAAAATCATGCCCAAATGACCCAAAATTCCTGACTCCTATTGAGCGGCTTACTTGCGTATTTTCCTAGGAAGCATGTCCTCATGCATCCCTGCTTGTAATCTGTACTTAAAGTAAAGTCAAAACAATATCAAATCAGCTCCAGCCTAGGAGTAGTACATCCTGTTATTCATTCACACTAAACTGTTCAAACCGGACCTCCCAGCAAAATGGACAGCCCACTTTAATGACAGCCCCCCCCCAAATGTAAATTAATTTAACCCTTTTGCTGCCAGGGCCATTTTTGTTTACATGTTTAAAAATCATTTTAGGCCTGATTAAATAAAACCCCCAAAAATTATATATTTTCTGAAAGCAGAAACGCTAGGGAATAAAACAATGGTAGCTCCAAATTTTTAATATCACACAATATTAGTGCAATGGTTTAGGAACCACAAAATTTCAGTAAAAAATAAAATAAAGTTAATTTTAGGGCACACAAACAATACATTATCCAATTTGTGGTAAAATATAAATGGTGAGTAAATAGATGCCCAACATGTCCATCTCATCCAATCAAAATTGCGTTCATCCGTGTGTAGCCATTGTCCCCCTTAGGGGTGGCTGGAAGTTATACTGTAAGAAAATAAAAAGAGGGCGCACCAGCCTTGCACATTATCCAAGAAAATTTATTACAACCAAAAGGAAGCATGTATATACTCACGGTGAAAGTAAAAGCATATCAAAGTCCGCTCTTCCACCTGAACTCACTCCTCCCAGACTGGGCTGACCCTGGGTATTTAAGGAGGCCTGCCCCCTGCCAATCCAGTTTTGGGATTGGTCAGGCCTCCTTAGCATACCCCAGATGGCTACACCTCCCTCCCAACTCTCTGTCCAGAACATTCCACCAGCTTCTGGAAAGAAGTGGGAGGTCCTGGTGACCTTATCTGTAAATCACCCAGTCCTACCTTCGCTAACCCCAGCACAGAAACCAAAACAATCAGGCCTGACTAAATTTGCCTCACCTTACAAAAAAAAAACACCCCTCCACTAGCTCCTACATAAGTAGGGGGCGATACATGTGAAAACACAACAAAATTGTGTACCCTTTATTTTCCATAGGCATTGCTTTAAATGCTCCTACAGATCATCAGTTTAAAGTTAAAGAGGTTGCAAAGGCCAAAGTTGCTGCTTCCCCCACAGCCCCCCTAATAATTATCGGAACCCCTGCTTAATCCAGTGATGTGTATGGGAGCCCCCACCAGTGGCGGCTGGTGATATTTTAGGATGGGGGTGCCAGACAGGGGTATATACAGCATCGCCAGATAGGGGTATATACCGCATCGCCAGATAGGGTATATACAGCATCACCAGATAGGGGTATATACAGCATCACCAGATAGGGGTATATGCAGCATCAACAGATGGGGTACACAGCATCCTCCAGATAGGGGTATATACAGCATCACCAGATGGGGTATATACAGCATTCACCAGATAGGGGTATATGCAGCATTATCAGATAGGGGTATATAGCATCCACCAGATAGGGGTATATGCAGCATCACCAGATGGGGTATATATAGCATCCACCAGATAGGGGTATATACAGCATTCACCAGATAGGGGTATAAAGAGCATATACCAGATAGGGGCATATACAGCATTCACCAGATAGGGGTGTATACAGCATCCACCAGAAAGGGGCATATACAGCATTCACCAGATAGGGGTATATACAGCATCACCAGATAGGGGTACATACAGCTTCCACCAGAGAGGGGTATATACAGCAATTACCAGATAGGGGTATATACAGCATCACCAGATAGGGGTATACAGCATCACCAGATAGGGGTATATGCCGCATTATCAGATAGGGGTATACAGCGTCCACCAGATTGGGGTATATACAACATCATCAGATGGGGTATATATAGCATCCACCAGAAAGGGATATATACAGCATTCACCAGATACGGGTATATACAGCATCAACAGATATGGGTACATACAGCTTCCACCAGATAGGGGTATATACAGCATCCACGATATAGGGGTATATACAGAATTCACCAGATAGGGTTATATACAGCATCACCAGATAGGGGTATATACAGCATCAACAGATAGGGGCATACAGCATCACCAGATAGGGGTATATGCAGCATTATCAGATAGGGGTATACAGAATGCACCAGATAGGGGTATATACAGCATCACCAGATAGGGGTATACAGCATCACCAGATAGGAGTATATGCAGCATTTTCAGATAGGGGTATACAGCATCCACCAGATAGGGGTACAAACAGCTTCCACCAGATAGGGGTATATACAGCATCACCAGATAGGGGTATACAGCATCCACCAGATAGGGGTATATACAACATCATCAGATGGGGTATATATAGCATCCACCAGAAAGGGGTATATACAGAATTCACCAGATACGGGTATATACAGCATCACCAGATATGGGTACATACAGCATCCACCAGATAGAGGTATATACAGCATCCAGCAGATAGGGGTATATACAGCATTCAGCAGATAGGGGTATATACAGCATCCAGCAGATAGGGGTATATACAGCATTCAGCAGATAGGGGTATATACAGCATCCACATATATACAGCATCCACCAGATAGGGGTATATACAGCATTCACCAAATAGGGGTATATACAGCATTCACCAGATAAGGGTATATACAGCATCCACCAGCTAGGGGTATATACAGCATCCACCAGATAGGGGTATATACAGCATTCACCAGATAAGGGTATATACAGCATTCACCAGATAGGGGTATATACAGCATCCACCAGATAGGGGTATGTACAGCATCCACCAGATAGGGGTATGTACAGCATCCACCAGATAGGGGTATGTACAGCATCCACCAGATAGGGGTATGTACAGCATCCAGCGGATAGAGGTATATACAGCATCCAGGGGTATATACAGCATCCAGCAGATAGGGGTATATACAGCATCCAGTAGATAGCGGTATATACAGCATCCAGCAGATAGGGGTACATACAGCATCCAGCAGATAGGGGTACATACAGCATCCAGCAGATAGGGGTTGTCGCCTCAGATGTGATAGTTTTGAGGCAACTAGCGAGAGTCCGACCCGGGCTTTGCCAGCCACTGTGGCAGAGCTTGTTCCAGCCCGGACTTTCTGGTCCACCCAAACCCCTCTCCAACTGCATTTAATGACCAGGAAGAGAGCAGAGGAGAGCTCTATCCTGGATCTCAGAAGGAGAGGACTGAGAGAGCTCTGTGTGCTGATTTGGATTTAAAGATCAAGGTTTGCACTGTGCTTATGTTTTGTGGGTGTCGGGGACAGCCCCACACTGTATAGAGAGGAGTCTGATTGTTTAGTTTAGCGCCGGGCGGCGAGGTTTTTTTTTCTGTTTGATTTCGTTTTGACCTTGCAAACCTGTGATAATAAACCTGGCAAGCCACCAGATTTGTAAAGAAAATGATCTCCATGCTGAATATTTTCCTCTGAAAAGTGATCCCCATGAGCTAATCTCCCACAGGGCATATACAGCATCCACCAGATAGGGGTATATACAGCATCCACCAGATAGGGGTATATACAGTATTCAGCAGATAGGGGTATATACAGCATCCAGCAGATAGTGGTATATACAGCATCCAGCAGATAGGGGTATATACAGCATCCACTAGATAGGGGTATATACAGCATCCACCAGATAGGGGTATATACAGCAACCAGCAGATAGGGATATATATAGCATCCAGCAGATAGGGGTATACAGTGTGCATTAAATAAATTTCTTTTTAGATCAGTGATTTATTATTACCAAGATGATCTCTTCTGAAAAATGCACCGCTCGGGTCGTGCGTTCCAGCCATGGAGCCATGCCGTCACTTCTGGTTTCTCACTGGCACAGAGAAGCCGGAAGAGATGCCGCGGCTCAGAGGGAAAGCACCGCCTACGACAGTGCCAATCAAAACGATTACACCTAGAAGAATGACAGTAAGGCGAATTGAATTGCGCCACAGAGGAGGACAAAAACATGCCAATGAAGCATCTCGCTTGCAATCTCGTCATTGCATAGGCGTAACGCGTCCCATAGTGCATTGTGTCAGGCGCCTGAACACAGTGCCATTAAAGGGCCTTTTTCTTTTATTTTTTTAAAGGGCCTTTTTTTTTTTAAGACTAACTAAGACTAGACGGGCTGCCACTGGCCTCCACTGTCCTGGGTCTCTCTCTTCTCATTGGCTGAGACACAGAAGCGGGAGCCACTGCTCCATTGCTGTCAATCACAACGAGTGAGCCAATAAGGAAAAAATGGGAGGTGTCTTATGGACACATAGCGCAGGGCAAAGGAGCAAGCATACACCATTGCCCCCAGGCTTACTATTGGGGGCAATAGTCAAGGGGGAGGACCCAGAGCACCGGCAGGCCCCACGAAGAAGAGGATCAGGGCTGCTTTAATATCATTTTAAGCCTGAGCTATGGTGCTATAATTATTGCTCACAGTCTGGCATGCACAACAATATGTAACAGGTGGGCTTGGAGACTCCTTGTGACAATGGGCGGGATGGCAACAGCAGCTTGAATGAACCACCAACACAGGCAACGTTAGAAATAAATTGTAAGGATCTGGGTGGGGAAGGCGTGTCAGCAGGAATAAGAGAAACAGCAGTACACTGACCCTCCCAGTGATGCAGGAAGATGTGTCACCACAAGTCTGACCACAGGACTACAGGCAGTAGTAGAATGCAAAAGAAGCAAACTGACCACACTGGGATGTATGTGCTTCTATGCCTAGCGTGGTCCATTTGAAAGAGGAATGCGGGAGGACTACCAGGTATTTCACATAAAGGAAGCAATGCAAAGAGATCAGGATACTTCTTAATACAAGTACACAGTACGACAGGCAGATATCAGAAATATGAATATGTGCGCAGCTGTATGTGTGTAACCGCATTTGCATTTACATGCCCACGCATTTGGGCCTATTTTTCAAAGCCTAAAATGCTCTGTTGTGAAAACTACACCCATAGGCACGTACACACATGCATAACCGTGCATGGTGTTTTTCATAATGCAGCTCAATGGGTAAAAGTACGCTGCACCTGTCTCTCCTGGGTGCCACAAATACAAGCGTATTTTACTTTATACGCATGTACACCTAATGTAGGTCCCTGTGTAAGAGCCTAAAGCCTAGTATACACAATGAGATTATTGTATGAATGATCTTCCATTTTTTTTTTTTTTTTTTGCATGCTAGTCTCCATGTCAAAAACAAATAGGTTACTAAAGTACAAAAATTCTCCTATGACAGAATAAAAATTCAGAATTGATGTAATGTATTTGTATTGTATTTTCGGATGAAAACTGTACTAACTAAATGAAAATCGTATGATCTGGTATTGCATGAGAAAATTTTTCTTATTTATCCCTTTGGAAAATGTCAGACGAAAGCTGTGTACTAACCAGTGGCGGCTGGTGCTCACTATTTTTGGGGTGGCGGCACAAGAACGTTCCCCCTGACCCAGGAGATGGACAACGGGTCATCCACCACCCATCCCCCCCGACACAGGCTGCAGTGATTAATCACAAGCCACCCACCCCACCCGCGCGCGAGAGATACAGGCGGTGGCGATCAATCAACCCCCCATCCTTCTGCGGGAGACAAAAAGAGGCTGCCTTACCTTATGAGGCATGGAGGCAGGGAGAGGGCAGTGCCGGGGTCTCTCCGGCGAGCATACAGTCTCCTTCCGGTGGAATAGAAACCCCAAGTGTGTCCTGAGATACGATTGGCCAGGGAGTCCTAAGACTCCCTGGCCAATAGGGGCTATCTGATTGGCCGGGAGGAGAATGAGGCAGAATAGCGAATATTCATTCGCTAGTGTAGCGATGTGCTTGTTTGAGAGTGGCTGGTAGTAGTGGTTCACCTTATAGCTGCCCTCAATCACACCATATTTCACACATCCGTAGACACTGACCAGGCCGGCTCTTGTTTTTGTTGTTTTATTTAGGGGAAATAACTTGGATGGGGATAAAGGATGACTGTGGGATGCCCAAAAAACTATAGTACACAAAGTCCATATACACTCCTGTATATGCACACTTCACTGCAGACCATCCCTCTGCAGACTGTTACTTCTCACAACTCTCCAGCACTCAACTTGCTGACCGTTTCTCCTACTGTTCTCTCTCCAGCACTGAACTTAGTAAATCATCACTCCATTACTTCTCTCCAGCACTGAACTTAATACTGAACTTAATAATACTTAATGAACTCAATAAATTTTTTAGGCTTCTTTTTTCTTTTCTCTTCACCACGGCTAGCACATGGCGAGGCCTACTGTCAGTAGAACCTCCAGAACACCCATTGCAGACCAGGGATCAGGGGCCCCTGAATGTGTAGGAAAAGTACTTGAGTGCTAGCCGGGCCTTTGATGGACTACAACTCCCAGCCCATCATTCTTCCAGGTCCCATGACCTACTTTTCCTCAGTGACTCTCCTTTCCCTGAACTGGCTCCCAAGGCTCCCAAAGACTGTCCACTATACCTCTCCCAGCGTGCTCCAGCACTTTCTCCTGCAGTTCCCAGGGACCGTCACTCACCAAACCGGTGGATCACTTTAAAGTCTCTCACTGTGTAGCATCTCCACTGTTCTCCTGTTCCCTGTGCGACTCTAGGAATCTCCACCACTCCTGGCTGCACCCGAACCTCCAGGTCCCAAGGTCACCCTCCCCATACTGGGTGACCTCCCGGGTAGGGGCCTCCACAGCGCCTCTGCTACATCTCCAGACTTCCACCGAACACTTCTCCTCCCAGATTGGGCTGACTCAGAGTATTTAAGGAGGCCTGCCCCCTGCCAATCCTGCTTGGGGATTGGTCGGGGCTCACTAGAATACTCCAGATGGCTCCACCTACCTCCCAGGTCTCTGACCAGAAACCTTCCTTCAGGTTTCTAGAAAGAAGTGGAAGGTTCTGGTGACCTCATCTGTCAAGTCCACTCAATCCTCCCTGAGCCACTCCTCCCAGCCCAGATCAAAACATTCAGGCCTGCACCTACTGACTAAATTTTACCTCACCTAGCAAAACCCTGCTAGAAAACGCACCTACACTATGGGGGCACTACACTAGTGTCATGCAACAGGGTGGGATCAGGGCACAGTGCTCTGCTCCCCGAGCCCACCCTGTTTTGAAGCCTATTAGAGCCTCTGGCACAAAAGCATGTGCGGCTGCCACTGGTACTAACTATTAGATTGCACAATCGCATCGAAAGCAGTAGTTTTGTACGATCTGAATGTGTGTACTAGGCTTTAACTGTTGTGAAATTTTCTCCTCACCAGAGGCGCATTCTCTAAGCCCAATCAGGATTCAGAGTGGACCCATCAAAAACTCTAGACAGTGAAGATTTATTAAACTTGGCTGAGGTTTTTCTTATTCAGTTCTCTTAGGGCAGACATAAATCAAAGCCTGGCTCCAGACAAATAGCTCTATACACCTCTGAAATACATAAACGTGAACTGCCGCAATATTTGTAGAATAATACAGAAGTCTTTGTGATCCTTATACTCAGTAGCACTGCATGTCTGGCAGAATAAAACAAAACTGTTTACAACAGCAGATTTTTAAAAATTAATTTATTATTCTATATCCCTTATTTACCTTGGGGACTCAAAGTGCTTATTTTTATCTGCTCTTGGGGCAAGATGGTAAGGGAGCCTTCGCCGGCACGCCAAGTAGAATATCATACTAGGACCAATTCATTTACCAGCATATTTTTGGTGTGTGGGAGGGAACCTGTGCAAGCACAGGGAGAACATGCAAACTCTATGCAGAGAATATGAATGATAACACAAAAACATTTCTTTCACTCATGGTTAATGTTTGACTGAAGCCATTATCAATCATCTGTGTTTACTCTTTTTAACCACTTGCCGACCACCGATCGGCATCTGACGGCGACAAGGTGGCTCTGTAGCGCAAATCGCCATCATATGACGGCGGCTGCGAGATTGAGCCTAGTGAGCGCGCGTGTGCTCACTGTGTCCGGGGAGGGCCAGGGATCGGGTGCGGCGGATTCGCGATGCCCCCCCCGGAGTGAAAGAACGGAGGTCCGTGTAAGTAAACACGGACCTCCGTTCTGTGAGGGGGGAAGGGCTGTGATCACAGCCTTCCTCTACATGGAAGCTGTGATCGCTTCCCTTCCCCAGCTAGGGCAGTCCCCCCACAGTTAGAACACACCCAGGGAACACAGTTAACCGTTAGAGCGCCCCCTGCAGGTTAACCCTTTCACTGCCAATGGCATTTACACAGTAATCAGTGCATTTTTATAGCACTGATCGCTGTATAAATGCCAATGGTCCCAAAAAAGTGTCAAAATGGTCCGACATGTCCGCTGAAATATCGCAGTACCGCTAAAAATCGCAGATCGCCGTCATTACTAGTAAAAAAAAAACAAAAAAACAAAAACTCCAGAAATTAATTCTCATCATCCGTAAACGCGACCACTTTTGCGCAAACCAATCAATAAACGCCAATTGCGATTTTTTTTATCGCAAATATGAGGAAGAATATAAATCGACCAAAACCGATGAAAAAAACGTTTTTTTATATTTTTTTTTGGATTTGTATTTTAGCAAAAAGTAAGAAATTTGTTTTTTTTTTTTGCAAAATTGTCGCTCTTCTTTTGTTTATAGCGGCGATCAGAAATGATGCAGCGGTGATATATCACCAAAAGAAAGCTCTATTTGTGGGAAAAAAAGGACGCAAATTTAGTTTGGGTACAACGTCTCACGACCGCGCAATTTTCAGTTAAAGCGACGTAGTGCCGAATCGCAAAAAGGGCTCTGGTCCTAAAGTGTGAAATCCTTCCGGTCCTTAAGTGGTTAAATCATAATGACAACAGAAGCTACCCAAATGACCCTGATAAAAAGTTTACATACCCTGGTGATTTTGGCCTGATAACATGCACACAAGTTGACACAAAGGGGTTTGAATGGCTATGAAAGGTAACCATCCTCACCTGTGATCTGTTTTCTTGTAATTAGTGTGTTTGTATAAAAGGTCAATGAGTTTCTGGACTCCTGACAGACCCTTGCTTCTTTTATCCAGTGCTGCATATCGTTTCTGGATTCTGAGTCATGGAGAAAGCAAAAGAATTGTCAAAGGATCTGCGGGAAAAGGTAGTTGAACTGCATAAAACAGTAAAGGGATATAAAAAAGATATCCAAGGAAGTGAGAATACCAATCAGCAGTGTTTAAACTCTAATCAAAAAGTTGAAAATGAGGGGTTCTATTGAAACCAAACCATGGTCAGGTAGACCAACTAAAATTTCAGCCACAACTGCCAGGAAAATTGTTTGGGATGCAAAGAAAAACCTACAAATAACTTCAGGTGAAATACAGGACTCTCTGAAAACATGTGGTGTGGCTGTTTCAAGATGCATAATAAGGAGGCACTTGAAGAAAGGTGGGCTGCATGGTCGAGTTTCCAGAAGAAAGCCATTACTACGCAAATGCCACAAAGTATCCCTGCCGCTTACAATATGCCAAACAGCACAGAGACAAGCCTCAAACCTTTTGGCACAAAGTAATTTGGAGTGATGAGACCAAAATTGAGCTTTTTGTCCACAACCATAAACTCCACATTTTGAGAGGAGTCAACAAGGCCTATAAAGAAAATTACACCATTCCTACAGTGAGACACGGAGGTGGATCATTGATGTTTTGGGGCTGTGTGAGCTACAAAGGCACAGGAAATTTGGTCAAAATTGATGAATGCAGTATGTTGATCCAAAACACAAGGCCAAGTCGACCTGTCATTGGCTACAGCAGAATAAAGTGAAAGTACTGGAGTGGCCATCTCAGTCTCCTGACCTCAATATCATTGAGCCACTCTTGCGAGATCTCAAATGTGCAGTTCATGCAAGACAGCCCAAGAATTTCCAGGAGCTGGAGGCTTTTTGACAAGAGGAATGGTAGGCTTTACCATCTGAGAAGATAAAGAGCTTCATCCACAAATACCACAAAAGACTTCAAGCTGTCATTGATATTAAAGGGGGCAGTACACGGTATTAAGAACTGGGGTATGTAAACTTTTGATCAGGGTCATTTGGGTAGCTTCTGTTGTCATTATGATTTAAAAAGAGTGTATCCCTGTTATTGGGGGGAGGGGGGGTTATATTATGAAGTTGCCCTCTCCACACAGGCTATGGCACTAACCTGCAGGTAACCAAATGAGCCAGAGTGGGCTGTGAATATATAGTGCCTCCACCTAGAACAGGGCTCCAGCTTATGTAGAGATGATCCCTTTCTAGGACAATAACTAGTAACTCACCCAAAATAATTGACACAGTAGTACTAATACACCCAGCATAGATTTCTAAGAGTAAAGATATGTAGACATACCAGCAGGTGATTAGTGTAACATTATATATGATAACGTGATGGCATTACATCCAACCAACACAATAACAAGAAGAATGTACATATGTCTTAGAAGAACAGTATGTGTATCTATATATCCGGATATATAACTAAAGGCCGTTAACACCAATACCTCCAATTAGGCCCTATGGCACAGTTCAGTCGCAGGGGCCCCTGCTAAGTTGATTTGCAAGACGTAACACAATTCGATTTGAGAACGCTGACAGATCTGTGGAGCGGTGGCTTCCTAGGGATGCTTATACAGATGAACACACCGAAGTCTGGTGCATGCCACCTGCAAGGCAATCAGGTCTATCTAGCCCGTCTCTTGGTCCCTAACCTGACTATAGGCTATCAATGCTACCGGACCGCTACCTATCTAAATGCCTGTCGGAAGCCTAACCTGTCGCTACCCTGAGCTGTTTACCGTTCCCTAGGCTAATACTAGCTAGGAACCCCCAGACCAAAAAAGGGATACTGTTGCTTTAAATAATGAAGTGGCAGATATACACTTCAACACAAACAATCAAATGAGTTATAATCAAATGAGTTTTGCTCTCATACACTTGAGAATAGCCCAAGTATATTGCAGTATTCAAATAGAAAGTGAATCAGAGAAGCCTCTAACACAGGGATATGCAGATACAGTATCTCTGATTCCCACACAGGAGTGACAGAAATATAACAAACAGTGAGCTAACAGTGCAGTAACACTTGCTTATGTTGCCCCTTTTCAGTCTGGAAGGAGGGATATAACTAGGGTTGCCACCTCATCCCTTTAAACCCGAACACATATGAATTGCACAGGTTCTGAGGCTAATTTAATGCAGATAAGGCAGCAAGTGAGTTTAATTACCACCTTAATGAGCCACAGAATATGTGTAATTAATATGTGTTCGGTTTTAAAGGGATGAGGTGGCAACCCTAGATATAACACAAAATCAGCCTGCAGAAGCTCCTGCTGGCATAGCATGTGGCTGGTCACACTCTCCCTCGACTTCCTGTAAGACATCCACATATATAACCTTGAGGGGTTTCCTGACCTTTTAGCAGGGGCAGGAAACAACCTCTTAACAGGAAGAATCTGTTTGTAATAAGAACTCTATGGTAGGCACCAGGCATTAATGTAAACA
>BLSH010147574.1:381641-395116 GCA_018402905.1 Glandirana rugosa
CCATGGTTCCCACCCCCACTCCCATTTTTTCAGGGGCCAAGAAAGAAGCCCTAGGTGGAGCATCTTACTACTGCTGCTGCTTGTGTGGGCAGGATGTGTACTGTGCCCTTTTGCTCCCCCCCTGTACTGTATCCTCCTGCCCCCTGTACTGTGCCCACTTACCCTCTCCTCGTGCGGTGCCCTCCTGCTCCCCTCCGTACTGTACCCTCCTGCCCCCTGTACTGTCCACTTACCCTCCCCCTATACTGTACCCTCCTAATACAGATAATTTTTTATCACTTTAATTATTTTTCCCATTATGGGCGTGAGTGGAGCCTCATATTTAAGTTTTGCCTAAGGCCTCACAAAGCCTAGAGCCACCTCTGGATGTCCCCACCAGTTTTGCACAACTAGAGAGTGAAATTTTTGCCCATTCTTCTTTGAAAAACAGCTCAAGCTCTGTCAGATTGGATGGAGAACTTCTTTATTTGAGAAGAAAGGCAACTCTAGAAAGCATATTATCAAAGATACAACAGTTTCTGCATCAACAACTGCAAGATGAAAATAAATGCAAATATGAATATTTGAATGAGGCAGAGCGGCAATGGAGCTCTTAGAGAAAACCTTAAACCCTGAATGTACTTTCTTGACCAACTATCTTCCTTGTGACATCATCTGGAGAGCAGTTGTCTTTTTCCAGGGTCCTAACAGCTGGGCTTCCAGTGATGCTCACACCACATGCACAGCAAGTTCTAAAGAGCCATGAAGCCTCCTGGGATCCATGATGTAGGGATCCCGGCAGGCTGCAAATGGGACGCGGGATATCATTCTGGTCTGGACTAGAAATATGAAATATGGGCACAAAGGGTGCATTCCACAAATAAACAGCATTCCTTTATATTGTTTTTTCTAATTGCAGAAGATGTGTGTGTGTGTGTGTGTGTTTAAATAAAGTTTAAAAAGGAAGTGAAGTTTTGCTTTAATCTCATTGGAAACTATTATTGTAGCTGACTGGTGCCAACCAAGTTTACTGGTTCATTCTTGGCCATGTTGGGGGAATTCTGAGAACACTTTTTGCTGTTTCTTGCACAATCATATTATGGTTGGGAACCCCCTAATCCATGTGCCCGGTCCCTAATTTACATGCAGCACTGCACCCCGAGCCCACCCAGTTGTGTGACAATAGCTAATTAATATTTACTATTGTCTTCCTGATTCTCCTCCAGGAAGCGGCTCCTGAGACCCGATTGGCCGAGAGGAGAAGCGATCCTATTGGCTGCTGAGTAGGGAGGAGACACAGGGTAAGCTGCCGTGAAGCCGAAGAAGGAGGAGACGCAGGGGGAAGCTGCCGTCCGCTGCCCGAAGGAGGCCTGCGACCTAGATGGGGTAAGTACGGGGAACAATCGACCGATCGACTAACCAGGGAGGGGGTGCGCTGGCGGTGAACGTATTGCCACCCCCCAAAAAAATATACCACCAGTTGCCATTGTTGGGAACGTTTTGAGTCTTTTAGCCTAGGTTCACTTATGCAGTGCAATTTGACTGAGGTTTTTAGTGCAATTTTAACCACTTGCCGACCGACCGCCGTGGCCTTACGGCGACTAAATGGCTCATTATCACAAACCGCTGTCACCTGACGGCGGCCGCAATAACTAGTATTGTGAGCGCGTGCCGCCGGAGGCACGCTCGTGCGCTCACTGTGTTCCGGGGGGCCAGGAAGCGGGTAGGGCAGACTCGATCTCCGCCAGCTACCCACGATGGCTCCCCCACAGTGAGAGAACGGAGATCCGTGTAAGTAAACACGGATCTTCGTTCTGACAGAGGGGGAAGGGATGTGATCACAGGCTTCCTGTGTATGGAAGCTGTGATCACTCCCCTCCCCCTGCCAGCCCAACCCCCATACAGTTAGAACACACTGAGGGAACACAGTTAACTCTTAGAGCGCCCCCTCCAGGTTAACCCCTTCACTGCCAATGGCATTTACACAGTACTCAGTGGATTTTCATAGCACTGATCGCTGTATAAATGCCAAGGGTCCCAAAAAGTGTCAAAATGGTCTGACATGTCCACCACAATATCGCAGTACTGCTAAAAATCGCAGATCGCCACCATTACTAGTTCTCATCATTCATAAACGCGGCAACTTTTGCGAAAACCAATCAATAAACACCTATTGCAATTTTTTTTTTACCAAAAATATGAGGAAGAATATAAATCAGCCAAAACCAATGAAAAAAAATGTTTTTTTATATATTTTTTTAAATTTGTATTTTAGCAAAAAGTAATTTTTTTTATATATATTTATTATATTTTTTATAGCGGCGATCAGAAATAACGCAGAGGGGATCAAATACCACCAAAAGAAAGCTCTATTTGTGGGAAAAAAAGGACGCAAATTTTGTTTGGGTACAACGTCAGTTAATTGTCAGTTAAAGCGACGCAGTGCCGAATCGCAAAAAGTGCTCTGGTCCTAAAGGGGGAAATCCTTTCAGGGCTGAAATGGTTAAGAATAATGTCCAGTGCGACTTCATGCGGTTTCATGTGCGATCGTAATGCGATTTGAATACAGCTGCAAATCTCTCTCTCTGCAAATCAGCTCAGAAAGACACTATAGCCTGCTGGAATCACATAGACTTTGAACATCTATGTGTTTTCTATGCAGTTTCCATTTGACACCATGGAAATGAAAATCGCATTGCACCGCACCAAACACACACAGAAGCCTATTTAGAAACGGACTGCGTTCGGACTGCATATATGTGAACCAGGGCTTAGTTTGTTATAAGCTAGCATAAGAGATGGATACAATTTTGGCTCTCAATATTTAATTCTTCAAATTGAGAGACTTGTTGGCTAGTAAAATTTAGGTTGAGATTTGAAAGTCACTGTATTATAAATGCCGGTAATGATATCTTTTGCTGGGTTCTTTGTTCCACACTGATAAGCATATGCTGGCCAGTTGTTTCTAGCCTTGCTAGCTGACTTATTCCAAACCCTGCTGACAGTATGTTCTACAGAAAATGGACCTGTTTTGCATAAAGCCTCAAAAATAGAAATACCAAGACTGGTGACAGCAGTGGTTTCTGTTCTCACAACATCTCTACTGATCATATGAGGCCACATCAGAAGAAAAAGAAAAGGGGTAATTTAAAAGCCATCATACTCTGAATGTAATGATCCAGTTCATCGTTGTATGCTTGTTTTCTTTGCAAAATATTTTTTATATACAAGCACTGTATAATGCTATTGTACATGTAGATCTTTGGACCTTCATGGGCCTATTGCATTTTGAGGTTTCCAGGAAACTGATCAGTGGCGGCCGGTGAAATTTTAGGATGGGGGGGGGGCGCCAAACCACGCCTTTCCTTTTTCGACCACTCCCACTTCTCATAAGCCCCACCCCTTATAGTTTCCACTCCTTTTGTCAGGAGTATACAGCCCAGCATCACCAGATAGTGGTATATAGCATCACCAGTTAGGAGTATACAGAGTCATCATATAGCAGTATACAGAGTCACCAGATAGGAGTATACAGAGCCCCAGATAGCAGTATACAGAGCCCAAGATAGCAGTATACAGAGCACCAGATAGCAGTATACAGAGCCCCAGATAGGGTATACAGGGTCCCAGATAGGGTATACAGGGTCCCACATAGGGTATACAGGGTCCCACATAGGGTATATAGGGTCCAAGATAGCGTATACATGGTCCCAAACTCCATGCAGAACCTTGCACATAGTAATTAATAGGAAACTCCATGCAGAGTATTGCACATAGTAATTCATAGGAAACCTCCCTGCAGAGCATTGCACATAGTAATTCATAGGAAGCCTCCATGCAGAGCATTGCACATAGTAATTCATAGGAAACCTCCATGCAGAGCATTGCACATAGTAATTCATAGGAAACCCCAATGCAGAGCATTGCACATAGTAATTCATAGGAAACCTCCATGCAGAGCATTGCACTTAGTAATTTATAGGAAACCTCCATGCAGAGCATTGCACATAGTAATTCATAGGAAACCTCCATGCAGAGCATTGCACTTAGTAATTCATGGGAAACCTCCATGCAGGGCATTGCACATAGTAATTCATAGGAAACCTCCATGCAGAGCATTGCACATAGTAATTCATAGGAAACCTCCATGCAGAGCATTGCACATAGTAATTCATAGGAAACCTCCATGCAGAGCATTGCACTTAGAAATTCATAGGAAACCTCCATGCAGAGCATTGCACATACAGGGTCCCAGGTAGTGTAATACAGTTACCAGATAGGGGTTTGCGGCCTGACCCCCCCCCCCGGCAGCCCCCCCTCCTCCGAAGTCGGGACAAGCACTTACCCCATCTAATAGGCAGGCAGGAGTGTTGCAGAGTTCGGCATGCAGACAAGCGGCTGTTTGTTTTCAGAGACAGTGCTTGCGGGTGAGCGTGCTGAAAGCCTGGAGACTGGAGCCTTCTCTCTCCAGTCTCCATGGCCGGAAGCAAGTGACACCGAGTTCCTCCGAGATCAAGACGGTGAGATGGCGGTGATTGATTGACAGCACCAGCAGCCAATAGGCGGCTTGAGGTGCAGAGCCAAACCCCCCCAAGCAGGATTAAACCCTGCCATTGAAGCGTGACGCCTGCAATCATGTGATTGCAACGACGTCACGCTTCCCATAGTGCACTGCGTCTGGCGCCCGAACACAGTGTACTATGCTAATTTAAACAAACTTTTTTTTTTTAAAGAGAACTTTTTTTTGGGGGGGGGGGGGCGGCGCCCAGGTGCCCCTGTGGGTGGGCCCCCACTGCTTAGGTGAGAGGAACAAGGAGTGTTCTGAAGCTAAGTGAAGTCCTAGGTGAGAGGAAAAAGGAGTGTTCTGAATCTAAGTGAAGTCCTAGGTGAGAGGAACAAGGAGTGTTCTGAATCTAAGTGAAGTCCTAGGTGAGAGGAACAAGGAGTGTTCTGAATCTAAGTGAAGTCCTAGGTGAGAGGAACAAGGAGTGTTCTGAAGCTAAGTGAAGTCCTAGGAGGAGTAGTAGAATGTATTTTGGGGTGTCATTTTTGCTAGGTACATGCTATGTGTTGGAAATATCATATAAATGGACAACTTTTCCAAAAACTACTGGAAAAAAATGACATGCTCAAATGACTCATTATGCCTCATAGATTATACATTGTGGTGTTTGCTTTCCAAAATTGTGTCATTTTGTGGGCAATTCCATTGTCCTGGTGCTCCAGGACCTTCAAACGTGTAATAGGTAGGTGGTTGAGAAATGAGATGTGTAATTTGTGCTTGTAGAACGCCTGAAGGTGCTAGTTTAATGTTAGCCCTCTGTATGTGGCCAGACTGTGTAAAAGTCTTACACATGTGGTATCGCCATACTCCGGGGGAGTAGTAGAATGTATTTTGGGGTGTAATTTTTGCTATGTACATGCTATGTGTTGGAAATATCATATAAATGTGTTTTAATTTTTTACCCACATTTTCCAAAACTACTGGAAAAACATGACATGTTCAAAAGACTCATTATGCATCATAGATTATACGTTGGGGTGTTTTCTTTCCAAAATGGGGTCATTTTGTGGGCAATTCCATTGTCCTGGTGCTCCAGGACATTCAAAAGTGTAATAGGGGGTTGAGAAATGAGATGTGTAATTTATGCTTGTAGAATGCCTGAAGGTACTAGTTCAATGTTGGGCCTCTGTGTGTTGTCAGGCTATGTAAAAGTCTCACACATGTGGTATCGCCATACTCAGGAGGAATAGCAGAATGTATTTTGGGGTGTCATTTTTGCTATGTACATGCTATGTGTTTTTGTATTACATGCATTAATTCGGCCGGCTTCTGTCTATGGAACATGACCAAAAAAGGCCTGCCGAATGGCTCCCAATCAGCACTCTCAGCCAATAGCAGAGAGCATTGATCAGAGTGTTGTGGCAGGGATGGAAATAGCTCAGCAGGGGAGATCGCTGTACTAACATTGCATGGTTAGTACAGCGTCTCCTCCTGAGCTGTCAGTTTTTTCGTTCAGCCCTGCTGTTTTGAACGAAGAAAAAGCTACTATTGTGTACAAGGCCTAAAGTGGAAGTTTAGTCAGCAAAGGACCAGCCTAGGGAAGGAGAGGGCTGGATCCCTGGACAATCTGTATCATGTCCCCTAAGAGAACGGGGATCTGCCGTGTTTACATCGGCAGATCCCTGATTTACCTCTGTAACAGGCGGTTTGTCGGCGGACATCCGTCTGACCCGTGGGCATGCTCCCACCCGCGACTGCGCCAGCGCGAGCCGTCATACAGCTACGGCGGTTCGTGCAGGAGAGCCGACCTGCTGCCGTATAACGACGGTGGCTAGTCATCAAGCAGTTAAGCTATTTCCACACAGCAACAAGTAAAATCATGATACTGATCTCTATAGGCCAATACAAAAACACCTGAAGAACAAACGCTGTAACAACATGCACATAAAAATGTGTGAAAAAAAACCATACAAAAATGGGACACTCAGGCCCCATTCACACCTCAGCGTTTTGTAGCTTGAACCTCCAAAACACTGGAAGAGAAAGAATGTATTATTCTCTATAGAGTTGGTTCACATCGCCAACTACAAGTCACCTGAAGCCAAACACCTGAAGCTCAAAAAAGTTCTGGAGCTTTTCTGTGTAGCTCAAATTAGGCAGATTTGTGTGTTTTTGGCATGTTTTTATTCCGATAGAAGTCAATGGAAGCGTGCAATTTTTCATGTTTTTGGGCACTGTCCCGTGTTTTTGCATGATTTTCTGCTCAAATGCAAAAGTGTAAAAAAAAAAAAAAAAATAGTAAAAATATATGAATAAATAAATGTAAAATAGTAATAATAATGTGAAAGCCAGTCACATTCACATTATCTGAATTGGATGCGGTTAAAAACGTGCCGCCACAAGCCCTTAGAAAGGCAAATGAACATTTGCTTTTCTAACACTAAACCGCTCCCCCTCCTAGATGGGGTAAGTGCAGGACTTTGATGTCCCGACTGCCCTGGGGGGGGGGGGGATCTTCTGTCAGTGCTGCAAGCCCCGCGGTGGGGAGGGCTGTATATTCCTATCTGTGATGCTGCTGTATATCCCTGTCTGTGGTGCTGTATATCCCTATCTATGGTGCTGTATATCTCTATCTGTGGTGCTGTATATACCACTATCTGTGATTGTGTATATACCCCTATCTGTGATTGTGTATATACCCCTATCTGTGATAGTGTATATACCCCTATCTGTGATACTGTATATACCCCTATCTGATGATGCTGTATATACCCCTATCTGTGGTGCTGTATATACCCCTATCTGTGGTGCTGTATATCCCTATCTGGGGTGCTGTATATACCCCTATCTGATGGTATATATACCCCTATCTGTGATGCTGTATACACCCCAATCTGATGATGCTGTATATACCCCTATCTGTGATGCTGTATATAACCCTATCTGGGTGCTGTATATACCCCTATCTGTGATGCTGTATATACCCCTATCTGTGATGCTGTATATACCCCTATCTGTGATGTTGTATATAGCCCTATCTGACAATGCTGTATATACCCCTATCTGTGATGCTGTATATACCCCTATCTGGCGATGCTGGGCTGTATACTCCTGACAGAATGGGTGGAATCTATAAGGGGTGGGGCTTATGAGAAGTGGGGGGGTCAAAAGGAAGGACGGGGTCCTGGTGCCCCCTCCCCCCCATCCTAACATTTCACCAGCCACCACTGCCCGGGTGTCCATTTATTTTCTGCTGTATTCACACCTGAGCGTAGCGTCTTTGAGCATTTTTTTTTTTTGCGTCTTTGAGCTTTGGCGGTTTTTTTATTAGCCAGCAGAGAAAACTATCATCTGTTGCATCATTGTTGCTAGGTTTTTAAGCTTTTTTAGCTTATACAGTGCATCCGGAAAGTATTCACATCGCTTTACTTTTTCCACATTTTGTTATGTTACAGCCTTCTTCCAAATGACTTTCCTCATAATTCTACAAACAATATACCCCATAATGACAATGTGAAAGAGGTTTGAAATCTTTGCAAATTTATTAAAAATAAAAAACGAAAAACATCCCATGTACATAAGTATTCACAGCCTTTGCTCAAGACTTTGTTGAAGCACCTTTGGCACCAATGACAGCCTCAAGTCTTGTTGAGTATGATGCTACAAGCTTGGCACACCTATTTTGGGGCTGTTTCTCCCATTCTTCTATGCAGGACTTCTCACTCTCCATCAGGTTGGATGGGGAGCGTTGGTGCACAGCCATTTTCAGATCTCTCCAGAGATGTTCAAGTCTGGGCTCTGGCTGGGCCATTCAAGGACATTCACAGGGTTGTCCTGTAGCCACTGCTTTGTTATCTTGGCTGTGTGCTTAGGGTCATTGTCCTGTTGGAAGATGAACCTTCACCCCAGTCTGAGGTCCAGAGCACTTTGGAGCAGGTTTTCATCAAGGATTTCTCTGTACATTGCTACATTCATCTTTCCCTTGATTCTGACTAATATCCCTGTTCCTGCCACTGAAAAACATCCCCACAGCATGATGCTGCCACCACCATGCTTCACTGTAGGGATGGTATTGGCCAGGCGATGAGCAGTGCCTGGTTTCCTCCAGACATGATGCTTGTCATTCAGGCCAAAGAGTTCAATCTTTGTTTCTCATGGTCTGAGAGTCCTTCAGGTGCCTTTTGGCAAACTTCAGGTGGGCTGTCATGTGTCTTTTACTGAGGAGTGGCTTCCGTCTGGCCACTCTACCATACAGGCCTGATTGGTGGAGTGCTGCAGAGATGGTTGTTCTTCTGGAAGGTTCTCTTCTCTCCACAGAGAAACGCTGGAGCTCTGTCAGAGTGACCATCGAGTTCTTGGTCACTTTCCTGACTAAGGCTCTTCTCCCCCAATTGCTCACTTTGGCCGGGCAGCCCGCTCTAGGAAGAATCTTGGTGGTTCCAAATTTCATCCATTCATGGATGATGGAGGCCACTGTGCTCATTGGGACCTTCAATGCTGCAGAAATTTTTCTTTACCCTTCCCCAAATCTGTGCCTCCATTCTAGGAGGTCTACAGACAACTCTTTGGACTTCATGGCTTGGTTTGTGCTCTGACATGCACTGTTACCTGTGGGACCTTATACAGACAGGTGTGTGCCTTTCCAAACCATGTCCAAGCAAATTAATTTATCGCAGGTGGACTCCAATCGAGTTGTAGAAACATCTCAAGGATGATCAGTGGAAACAGGATGCACCTGAGCTCAATTTTGAGTGTCATGGCAAATCTGTGAATACTTATGTACACGTGATTTTTCTCCTTTTTTTATTTTTAATAAATTTGCAAAGATTTCAAACAAACTTCTTTCACATCATGTCATTAGAGGGTAATGGGGGGGCGGCAAACAATCCACCCGCTGCTAGCCCCCCTGGTCGGGTCACGGTCGGCTGGGTCGCGGGGGTCACGGACGGCACCCCCACCCCAGTCAGTCAGGGCCCCGCACTTATACCATCTCGCAGGCAGCGCTCTGGGCAGTGGCTTCTCTCCGGGCTGCTGATGTTCCCCCAGCGTCTCTTCCCTCCTCCTCCTGGCGGCCAATCTGGTTGGATCTCCTTGACGGGTCTCATGACCCGCTTCCTGATTGGCCGGGAGGAGAATCAGTGTTACAATAGGGAAAATGAATTTGCTATTGTAACACAAATGGGTGGGCTCAGGGCGCAGTGCCAATTAGAGCCTCTGGCTCATATCACATGCTTAAACCCCCCCCCATTGGAATCCATGCGTCTGGTGCAATGAATGTAGATTAGGGGGCTGGACGCATGGACGGGGGGGCAGCACCCCTAATAAATGGGTCACCACTGGCTCTAACAAAATGTGGAAAAAATAGGATTTTTTGACGTACCGTAAAATCCTTTTCTCTGAGTTCATTGACGGACGCAGCCTCTCATTCATGACATGTGGGGTTATCCACCTTTCACTAGGAGTGGACTAGGCAGAACATAGTTCAGCTAAAAACAGACACAGCCCCTCCCAGGGGGCAGTCCTCACTTGGTATGACCCCTCCTGCCCTGCTAAGCAACTCAGTTCGTAACAAGCAGTACAAACTCAAGAAAAGAGGGGTGGGTGCTGCGTCCGTCAATGAACTCAGAGAAAAGGATTTTACGGTAAGTCAAAAAATCCTATTTTATCTTTTGTTCATTGACGGACGCAGCCTCTCGTTCATGACATGTGGGGACGTCCCAAAACAGTGTCAAAGAACGAGGGGTGGGTAACGCAGCAACAACTGTACTCATCAGAAGAGTTCTCCGGGAGGTGCCAGACACGCCTCACACCATCGCCTGCAAATCTTTGCGGCCAAAAGCAGCATCCGAAGACGCTGCAACATCAACTCTGAAAAACTTAGAAAAAGGTGTGCACAGAGGTCCAAGTAACCGCCTTGCACCCTGAGAAACCGACGCCTGACGTTGGAAAGCCCAGGAAGTACTAATCGTCCTGGTAGAGTGAGCCGCGACCGGAGAGGGTGGCTCCTGGCCCCGAACAGTATACACACGGGTCACATTCCGATTTATCCAATGGGAAATAGTGGCCGACTAGGCCGCCAGCCCCTTGCGCGGACCAGCCACCACAACAAAAAGCGCACCCGACCTCCGAAAAGAGGCCGTAGCCGCCAGAATCACCCACAGAGACCTAACCACATCCAGAGAGTGCAAGGCAACCTCCTAGGATGAGACGGGCGCGGACACAGTGAAGGGAGGACAATGTCCTCATTTGTGTGCAAAGAAGATACCACCTTCGGCAAGAAGGAAGGAGACGGGCGCAAAAATGCCTTATCCATATGTAGGACCAAGTACGGGGACCTACATGACAGAGCCGCCAGCGCAGACATCCGCCTGGCGGATGTAATGGCCACCAGGAAAAAACACCTTCTGCTAGAGCAGCTGCAAAGGGATTTCCCTGATATTTGGGAAAGGCGGCACCTGAAGCACTGAGAGAACCAAATTAAAGTCCCATGACACCAAAGGCGACCGTACCTGGGGGGTGACATGCCGAACCCCCTGTACAAAGGTACGGATCAAGGAATGCGTCGCCAAGTGACGCTGAAAAAGAATCGCCAGGGCAGAAACTGCCCCTTGAGGGTGCTCAATGCCAGCTTGTGGTCTAGGCGTTGTTAAAGGAAGGCCAACACCCGAGCCACTGAAAAGAACGGGGGTCCCACACCCCCGCCTCGCACCAGGCAATGTAAGCCTTCCAGGTGGGGTGGTATATCTTGCGTGAAAAGTACTTACGCACCTTGAGCATGGGGGGAATCACCGATTCCGAGACCCCCGATCCCTTAACACATGGGATTCAATAGCCAAGCCAATAAAGCCAGCGAGGGCAAAGCAAGGTGCAAGATGGGGCCCTGGGAAGCAGATCCTCGCAAGGCGGGAGATGCCAGGGAGCATTCACCACCAACCGCATCATGTCAGCGTACCCGGGCCTCCGGGCCAATCCGGTAGCACGAGAATGGCCGGTATTTCTTCTGCTTCCATCCTGCGCATAGGCGTGGGAGCAGCATGAGAAGGAAAAAAGATGAACCAAAGACAGGTCCACAGAGCCGCAAGGGCCCCGGCCACGTGAGCCAACGGGCCCCTCACTCAGCTCATGAAGATCGTACCTTCCGAGTCCGCCGGGGTGCCAGCCGAGCCACGACTAACATACCCTAACGCAGACAGATCTGCCGGAACACAGCCGGATTCTAAGACCATCCCCCCTGAACCAACCTCACACGACCAAGGCACTCACTAGCCAACTCTGAAATGTAAACGGCGAAGATCACCAGCATGTGAAGTTCTGCCCACCGCAGAACGAAAGCCACCGTCGAAGCAGCAGCTAAGCTTCTTCTCCCGCCCTGCTGATCCACATATGCCATGGCCGTGGCAATATCCGACTGAGCTCAGACAGGACAAAACTACAGCCTCACCGACCAGCGGGAGAGGCAAAACCAGATGGCCCGAAGATCAGGCAATGTATCTGGACACGAGACTCCTCCTGGGACCAGCGACCCTTGATCGCCAACACCCCCAGGACTTCAGCCAGGCAGACTGGCGTCCGTAGCGACCACCGTCCAAAAACAGGGAAGAAAACAACTTCCCCAAATGCAGGGCCCGCAACCACCATAGTAGTGAGGATCTGGCCTGGCGGTCCAACCTGATCAACCGAACCAGGGAAGAGGGGGACTTGTCCCACTGCAGAACACCTTCGCTGCCGAGCAGAAGTGTGACACTGCGCAAACGAGACCGCCGCTGTCAGCAACTGGTGTGACCAGAAATGTGTGAACTGCACAGAGAATACCAGACACAACGTAAAGTGAATAAAGTGATTTATTAAAAGAAAGGTAAATGGTGATCAAAACGCACATCCAATATAACAAACCGTGAAATGTAAATAAACAACAAAAAGTAGTGAACTGCCTAAATAGGTAAAGGGGAAAGTCCAAACCGTAAACGAAGCCAGGCCAGGGTCATACACGGGAGATCAGCAGAGGGGGCAGGGAGCAGGACAGGACAGGCACAGGGAGCAGATGCCGGAGAACACGGGGGGGAAACCAGGCTGCAGACAGGGGTCCCAGAGCGGATACAGGACACAGGATTTCCGGATTGCAGGCTACAGGATTCAGAGGCACATGGAGACAAAACACCAAGGCATCATGCATATGGCAGTCAGGGTTTAAATATCCTTCCTGTAACGAGCATCAGGTGGTGACTCATGGGCCTCTGATTGCTGGGAGACACTTGCTGGTGGATACTGGAATTGCAGCCAAAGAATCCCCGAGCCGCAGCGCCACCTGCTGGAGGGACTATTCCTGACAGTACCCCCCCTCTAAGCAGCGGCCTCAGGACGCTCCAAATAGCCGTGGGGAATCTAGTCCATAAGAAAAAGTCCTCTGCTACGTGAGTCCACCGAAGGAGCTCCTTGAAAACTGAAGAAGTCCTGGTCCTCCAACGAGGTGTCCTACAGCCAAGATCTGTCGGAAGGTAACGTTTCCCCCCACCTGGATCATGCAACTGGCTGAGTGTCCCACCGCCGGGGTCAGACGACTGGCTGGGTGTCCTGCTGGCCGGATTCCCTGGGATGTAGCACATTTGCCACTTCGAGTCCCTCAAAACAGTAGATACCCCAACGCTGGGGTCACAGTTTACACGATGTAGGGTCCCTTAGGCCGGTCGTCCTGTGGGTCGGTCAGCAGACTGGGGCCGCCACCCTGTGAGTCGGTCAACGTACTAGGTCCACCCCCCTTTGCAATGGAAGGCTGTCTAGAACCGACATCCTGTGGAGCAACCTCCTGGTCCTGAAGAAGTCAAAAGTTCCTCGAGGAAGCCACCTGAGTGCATCGTCTCCTGAAAAAGAATACCTGATCTAAGGGGTGCCGATAAACCTCGCAGGACTCCGGCGACGAATCTCCCCCCCATGACAGTCCTTATCAGGGAGGTCGTCCACCGCGACGCCGAGCCCCTAAGAAACCGACGTTAAG
>BLSH010147574.1:408556-425712 GCA_018402905.1 Glandirana rugosa
AAAAAAAAAAAAAAAAAAAAAATTCAGCCTCACTGAGTCATCACACGTAATTCTACCGAGGGTATGTAAAATTACCCTAAACTATACAGTTCGCTGAACCCCGTTGAACTCCGGTTAGTTCAACCTCGCGTTCAACGGGGACACACTTACCCGGGGTTAATGTATGGGAGCCATCTTAATGCACACTACTGAGTCACTCCGACTTAAAAAAAAAAAAAAAAAAAAAATGTTCCTGCGCGATTCCAAGGTGACTTCTATCTAACTTGTGCCCATGGAAGTCGCCTCCAAGTCGGATCCCCATCTTAATGCAAGCGACTTTACAGTGAAAAGAATAGAATTTTATTTGGAGCAAGCCCCTCCCTCCCTTCTCTGGTTGGCCACAGACAAAGTCGCCTGTAGTCACGCCGAAGTCGGATCGCATCTGTGTGAATGGGCCCTTAGATTATAGGAATTAACTTTGGTCTGTAAATTAAGCCAGTTTAACCACTTAAAGACCAAATCTTTTTCTGGCACTTGTTGATTTC
This sequence comes from Glandirana rugosa, assembly GCA_018402905.1. Lineage (NCBI taxonomy): Eukaryota > Metazoa > Chordata > Amphibia > Anura > Ranidae > Glandirana > Glandirana rugosa. Next base: position 409,081 of record BLSH010147574.1, read on the forward strand.
AAGTTAAAGTCGTCTTTTTTTTTTTTTTTTTGATAGAAAACTACTTAGAACCCCAATTATTACACATATATATTTTTTCCCAGAGACCCTAAAGACTAAAATGGTAGTCATTGCAATATTTTATGGTATTTGCGCAGCAGTCTTTTAAACACAATTTTTGGGGGAAAATTACACTTTCATGAATTAAAAAAAAAAATAAACAACCTAATTTTTGCTTTTTTTTTTTTTATATGAAAGATGACATTACGCCGCAAGAATCGTGATCTTTATTCTAAGCAAAAAAAGTTGTGATTCTCATGTTGGCCAGAATTGTGCAGCTCTAGTATAGGGCATCACCTATTATACCCCTGCACCGTGTCTCTCTGATATTTAGGCCTCATTTACTATCAGTGCACCTGTGTGAAGGACCATCCTTTCCTATGCAGGATGTACAGGGATTCCATACATCCGCATGCAGGCAGTCCCATTCATTCTTATTGGGACACAGCAGTTGCATGGAAACAGCTGCTGGTCCCAGTTGGACAGATGTGTGGGTGCATTTGGGCACACACCTGCACTGCTGTCAGATTGGGACCAGTGGCTGCGTCCATGCAGCTGCTGTATCTCAATAGACATGAATGGAACACCTGTGCATGCTTTGCGGCAAAGATGGCCATTTGCATAGATGTACTGATAGGTATGCCTGTGTTGATGAGGTATTAAAGCGAGCATAACCCTGAATTTAAACACTTGTGAGCAGGAAGGAATATTTTTGCAGAGGAGACACTGTTGTATAAAGACAACTTGCCTTCCTCCTCCAGAAGATACTTTAGAACAGTGGGGGTCACTCATGCAGGGCGCAGGGACGCCGCCCCCCCATTCTACATGCAGGGTGCCGGACGCATGGATTTCAATGAGGTTTTTTTTTTTTTTCTTCAAAGCACATGATTAGAGCCCGAGGCTCTAATTGGCTTAAAAAAAAAGGGTGGGCTCAGGGCACAGAGCACTGCGCCCGGAGCCCACCCAGTTGTGTGACATTAGCAAATTAATATTCACCAATGTCTTCCCTTTTCTCCTCCCGGCCAATCGGGAAGCAGGTCCTGAGGCCCGATTGGCTGTAAGTCCTATGTCCCTATGCCCTGATTGGCCGGGAGGAGAAGCAACCACCGGGACTCGGGAGGAGATGCAGGGGGGGGGGAGCTGCGGCCAGGACTGGTGGGGGGCCTTACGGGCGAGCAATGTGGTGATCAAGTGCCGGGGTGGGGTTGAGCAGTGAGTGCCGGGTGGGGGGGTGTCTTGTCTGGTTGGCTGGCTCGCTGATGGGGTGGCCGGCTGGCTAGGGGGCGCTGGGCGCCCCCCCAAGAAAATTGAGCACCAGCAACCACTGCTTTTAGAATGTATACAGAGCTGTGCCCTCATTCACGCTGAATGCGGGTTTGAAATGAGCTGAACTCGCATTGTTTCAAACTTGCGTTTCAGTGCGAGTTCGGGGGGCAATTTGAAAGACATTTGTGCGGGTTCATGCACAGATGTCTATTGAAATCGCCCCCAAAAGTAGTGCAGGAACTACTTTGGCGCTGCAAAGTCTGCGTCGCACTGATTGGGACAGCGGCGTTGTCAAATCACGCCAATGTGAACAGGAGCTGGAGGTGCCGGGATGAATGAACTCGCCTGTGCATGCGTGGCATTTACATCATCCTGGCCAATCAAGATCGCTGAAGACCATGAACCCAGAAAAAGACAGGAAGATGTGGGCACTGGTAAGGAAGCTTGCAGATGTCTCATAGATGGAAGGAATGTGCGTATTGGGGGGGGGGGGGGGTCTCAAGTACTATACACCTACTGTATACCCTTTGTCCCTGTTCTGAAATACGAGAGGCAGTTGGCTTTCATCATACACCTGTTCCGCCTTTTGTCATGGAATGCAACTCAAGCAGTGTCGGTTACTTTTAGCATGAAAAAGATCTGTATATATTCTTAGAAATGTCAGCTATTTAGATTCACCCAGGAACATAACCCCCAGGTATGATGAGCTGCTGTGTCCTTTTGTTGGCCAATCACTCTGCCTACTTTTTATCTCTATCTCCACACATAGCTGATACATGCAATTGTCTCCTTAGCAAATCTTCATAGAAAAATACTAAAGTATTGTTATTGCCTATGTAGAGCTGGATAGTAAAATGTAAAGCCCAACTCCCATTTAAATTGTTTCATTTGATTTTCATTTAATTTTGGATAGAGTGAGAAAAGTTTAAGAGCCCTTTTTACACTGGGGCGGGCAGGGCGGTAGCGGTAAAGCGCTGATGGTTTTAGCAGCGATTTACCGTTGTTACAGCTATACGGGCAGCAGCGGGGCGCTGAAGGGGTTAAAAGCACCGGCGCGGTGCTTCTGAAGCGGTGTGCAGGCGCCTCCTATTCATTTTAGTGGCGGTGGAGGTGCGGTCCATACAACGCTCCCATACCGCCCCAGAGATGCGGCTTGCATGACTTTTTTCCCGTCCTGCAAGCGCACTGCCCCAGTGTGAAAGCCTGAGTGCTTTCACACTGGGGCAGTGCGCTTGTAGGACGGGAAAATAGTCATGGTGGATTGGGGGAAGTTTTCAGGCGCTTTACAGGTGCTATTTTTAGCACTAAAGCGCCTGGAAAACATCCCGGTGTGAAAGGGGTCTAAAGCTTGTCTATGTCACTACTGAGCATATCTAAATTTATAGGAGAAGTACAGCCAAAGCTCGTTTGGCTGTACTTCTATGGATTACAGGAGTGCAGTTCGTTCTGCAATCCTGTGACCCATTTTCAGCAGACAGCAAGCTGAAGCCCGCTGTCGGCTGATGTCACAGAGCTGGTCCAGGCTGGGATAAGATCGCGACAATGGGGTCGGGATCCGCCCACATTTCTGAACTGGCACCTGGCTCAGTCTCTCAGCGAGCCACTGAGAGCCTGAGCCAGCTGCTCCCACCCCCTCCACAGCCTAGTGCTCCAGTGAGCGAGGGGGGGGGGGGGTCAGAACAGAGAGCTTTGACTGACAGTCACCAGCCCCCTACTCAAGAAACCCTGAGAACCGCATGAACCGCTGTGTTTCATTGCTCGGTTCTCAGCGTTACAGCGGGTGGGGGACAGACGCAGCATCAGAGTGATGCTGCATTCACCTAGGTCAGTATGATTGTGGGGAAAAAAAATACCATACTTTTTTTTTAAATCAAAAGTATAAAAAAATGAGGCTTACTGGTCCTTGGATGTAGTGGCTGTATTAGTTTTCTGTTTTCAGACTAAGAACATCAGCAAGTACAGAAAATACTTGCCAGTCTTGCCAGGAATACAGTGTCATTATCATTTAGACTCTATTCACACATGGAATTTGTCATGCACCTTTTGGGCATCAAAGTTCCCCATTCTTTTTAATGGTACCCATTCAAATCCATGCGACTTTGAAAATATACTTGAATCCAAAGTTATGCTTCAAATTCACACTGGAAATCGTGTGACTTTAGAGACACACTAATGTGAATGAAGCCTAAGGCTCGGTTCACTACTGCGATGCGGGGACCCTGCAAATCCACTGACTCGCAGGCAGTTCACACTGCCTTATGCAAACCGCTGGGAGTGTCACTATAATGTTAATGACACCCCCAGATTGGTTCGCATATCGCAGTGCGAACTGTCAATTCAGACAGGAATCGGATCGCATGGGTGTGAACACCCATGTGATCTGATTCTGGTGCAGACCAAAAAAAAGGGTCCTGCACAACTTTGGTCCAAATGCGATGCAAATTCAGCCATACAATCTGTATGGCTGAATTCACATTGCGCATACATCGCATGTGATTTGCACAGCAGTGAGGTGTGAATCACATGTGATGTCGGACTGCGTAGCAGCGTGAACCAAGCCTTAAAGTGGTTGTAAAGGCAGAAGGTTTTTTGTTCTATGCATTAAGATAAAAAAGCCTTCTGTGTGTAGCAGCACCCCCTTAATTACTGAGCCCCATCTCTCTCCAGTGATGTTCACGAATGTCTAAGCTGTCCGGGACACTCCTCCTGATTGGCTGGGACACATCAGCGGCACCAATGGCTCCCATGGCTGTCAATCAAAGTTAGTCAGCCAATCAGGGGAGGTGGGGAATGGATACACAGAGCTGTGACTCGGCTTGGGTGCCCCCCTGAATCAAGCTGCTGGCTGTGGGGGCACTCGATAGGAGGGAGGGGCCAGGAGAGCAGAAGAGGGACCCGAGAAGAGGAGGATCCAGGCTGCTCTGTGCAAAACCGACTGCACAGAGCAGGTAAGTTTGACATTTTTTTTAAACAAGACTTTACAATCACTTTAAGCCTCATACACAGGATTTGAATATTGGACGAATGATTGTCCTTATTTTATTTATTTATTTATTTTTTTGCATGCTAGTCTCACCAAAAACCAATGGGTTACTAAGGTTACAAAAATTCTCATACGGCAGAATACAACTTCAGAAGTTATATAATGTATTATTTTGTTCTGATGTATGGTCCTTTGGTTTTCTTCTTACAAATACTGTACTGATGGAATAAAAATCGTTAGTTCTGTTATCATACAGGAAAAATATTTGTGTTTGTCCCTTCGGATAATTTCGAATGATCGGCTCTTGAAAGCTGTGAACTAATGATCAGATTATCAATACAATCACTTCAAAATATTTTTAAAATAATTTTTTGTCCGATTTTATTTTGCTTATTTTTTTTATCTATCGTGTATACTAGGCTTTAGGCTGAGTTCACATTGGTACAATGCCAGACATCGTATGTGATTCGCACCGCATGCCTGTGCACATCACACACAATTTCTGTGCAGTGCGAATTCAGCCTTACAGTTTGTATGGCTGAAATCGCACTGCATTCGCACCACAATGGTGCAGGACCCTTTTTTATTTGTCTGCACTGGAATTGGATCGCATGGGTGTTCAGACCCTCCTAATACTTGAGCCCCATCTCTGTCCAGGGATGTACACGAGTGTCTCGGCTGTCCGAGACTCTCCCTCCTGATTGGCTGAGACACAGCAGCGGCACATTGGCTCCCGCTGCTGTCAATCAAAGTCGTCAGCCAATCAGGAGAGAGAGGGGGTGGGCTGCAGCTCCGTGTCTGAATGGATACATGGAGCTGTGACTTAGCTCCGGTGCCCCCATACCAAGCTGCTTGCTGTGGGGGCGCTCAACAGGAGGGAGGGGCCAGGATCACAGAAGAGGAAGATCTGGGCTGCTCTGTGCAAATCCACTGCAACAGAGCAGGTAAGTATAACATGTTTGTTATTTTTATGGGGGAAAAAAACGAGACTTTACAATCACTTGAAGAAAAAGCACAACCATATGATTTATCTTTATTTTATAAACTGCTAATCCCATCAAATCACCATGTAATAGAGATGACCAAAGACAGACATTTGAAGTTCAGCCTGTGTGACAACTGCCATAAATACAATGGAGAAATGACTGTAGACTGGAAGTGTGTTATTTACAGGATTACTGGATGAAAAGAACAAAAACGAATGCAGCCGTCACATCTAAGGACTGGTAGACTGCAATCCTATTACATTTTTATTTTTGGGCGTAGATACACTTTACGCACTTCGTCAGATGAGAAGCCTATAGCAATCTACTAATCCCACGAAGCAGTTACTCAAATGAGAAGATATATTATACAAAGACAACCGTGATCTTTAACCACTTAAGGACCGCCCCACGGCTTTAAGCGTGAAATCACGTATCTGTAAGTGATTCCTCTTCTCAGCTCCGGGGCGCGCTCCGCCTGAGCCCCGCTCCCACTGTAATTAGACACAGCAGGAGCCAATCATGTAAACAAGGCAGACTGCTAAGCAGAAACACGGATCTCTGTTTTCCTCCAGTCACAGCATTCCCCCCACAGTTAGAAAGCACTCCTTAGGAGCACACTTAGTCATTCTAAAGCTTGTTTTTTTTTTTTTTCTTCTTTAAAATAAAAAACATGTTGTCATACTTACTTCCTCTGTGCAGAGTTTTTGCACAGAGTGGCCCCATACCTCCTCTTCTGGGGTCCTCCAGCGGCGCTCCTGGGACCTCCTCCACATCGAGTGACCTGTCAGGGAAAGCTTCCCTGGGGGCAGACGTGTGGGTGCGCTCCCGTGTCCTGCTGTTTGCGTGTATTCACACAAACAGCGGAGCTCGGCCAGGCCCCTTCCCCCGCGTTAATGGACCTGATTGACAGAAGTGGGAGCCAATGGCTCCCATGCTATCAATCCAGCCAACGAGGACCCGAGACACCGGAGGAAGCGGATTGCTCGTAGCCGCTGCTGGAACGGACAGGCTCAGTTAAGTAAAAGGGGAGCTCGGGGGGGGGGGGGGGGGTCGCTATTGAGAAAAGGTTATTCACCTTTATGCAAAGAACGCATTAAGGCAAAAAACCATGAGACTTTACAACCACTTCAACCCTTTGATCGCCCCTGATGTTAACCCCTTCCCTGCCAGTGTCATTTATACAGTGACTGCATTTTTTTTTAGTACTGATCACTGTATTGGTGTCACTGGACCCCAAAAAGTGTCAGTGTGAGAGTTGTCCGCCGCAATGTCGCAGTCCTGCTAAAAATTGCTGATCACCGCCATTACTAGTAAAAACAATAAGCAAAAAAAATAAAGTCCCGAAATATATACCATAGTTTGTAGATGCTATAACTTTTGTGCAAACCAATCAATATACGCTTATTGGGATTTTTATTTTTTTTACCAAAAAGTAGCAGAATACATATTGGCCTAAATTGATGACAAAATTTAGATTTTTTTACATTTTTATTGGATGTGTTTTTAATAGCTGAAAGTAAAAAATATTTATATATATTTTTTTTCAAAATTGTCGTTTTTTATTTTTTGTTTAGGCCTCATACACACCGGCGTTTTTTACAGCCACTTTTTTTAGCGTTTTTTACAGCTCTCCATGTTATGCAAAAACCCCATAAAAACGCAGATTTTTTGAGCTGTAGAGGGCGTCGGCATTAGTGAGCTGTAAATAGAACGCGGGACCAGCGCGTTCTGAGGCTGTAGCGTTTTGGATGCTGAGCCGCAAAAACGCTCACTAACGCCGTACCGGCATTTTTGACGCCAGCATTTTCAGGTTAAAAAATAGCAGAGGAATGTTTTTTTTTTTTAAAAAAACGCCTATTGACGCCAACGCTCACTAGCGCTCATGGAACGCCAAGATGGCAAAAAAAAAATGCAGATTTTTTCCTGGATGTTGGGCCCGACGTTTTGCTTATTTTTTTTTTTTTTTCACACGCCTGTGTATGAGGCCTTCTAGCGCAAAAAATAAAAACACAGCAGTGATCAAACACCACCAAAAGAAAGCTCTATTTATGGGGAAAAAAAGTACAGCAATTTTATTTGGGTACAGCGTCGCATGACAGTGCAATTGTTGGTTAAAGTAATGCAGTACTGTATTGCAAAAAATGGCCTGGTCAGGAAGAGGGGTAAAACCTTCCAGGGCTGAAGTGGTTAAGCATGCCCTTTAGACTGAGTACCGGGGGGGCTTTTCTCTATCTGACAACCTCCCGGAGAGGAGCTCAAGGTTTTTTTTTTTTTTTTTTTTCCATGTCCTTGTTCATTATTGTCTTTTCTGATGGGAGGGATTTGCTTGTTTGACAACAACACATTATCTGCAGTTCCTAACAATCAGAAACGCATGCCATGCCTTTGGCTGCCAGACACCATGCCCTTTTGCCCTGGCACATGAGGAAGCTTGGGAACGGTATGATTTACTTTACCTAAAATAATAATGTATGGTAATGTTGGCGTGTGCCTTATTGATTCACAATAACAGCTTGTTCCGTGTGTAATGTAAAGAAATCTATAAAGACATGTAGGGAAACTATAAATTCTATACTGATCACTATCCTTACATCTGTCAGCTGCATGCAGAATGCAATCAGTTGACAATGGCGGCCCATTAATCACTTGTCTACCAGCATGCTTAAAAAATCAGGCTGGTAGACATATTTTAAACACCGTGTTGTCTACTATAGCAGCTGAGAATGCATTTTTTGAAACCCCTGTCTACCTGCCCGCTGTTGTCTAGACACCACTATTTTGCTGCTAGTTTCTTGGTTCTGCACCAAATGTCTGAACTATTGATTCGTGAACACAGGAGGTTGCTCACATTCAAAAAGAGTGGAATTCAGGGAACAGTTTCCATTGTATTAAAGCAGTGATCTCCAAACTGCGGCCCGGGGGCCAGGTGCGGACCTTTGCTTGCCTTTATCCGGCCCTTGGGGCACAATTCTCCCACTGATACGAGACCCTATTCTTCCAACTGACACCAACAGTGGGGCACCATTTCTCCCATTGGCACCAACAATAGGGGCACTATTCCTTCAAATGACCCCAACGATGGGCACAATTCTTCCACCTTATACCAAATGTGATGATGTTTACCCCTACTGATGCCAGGAAAATTTCCACTTCCGCTGGCCACAGTCCAGCCCCCTAAAATATGAAGGATAATAAACCGGCCCTTTGTTTAGAAAGTTTGGAGCCCCCTGTATTAAAGAATGCATTTTATTCTATGATGAGGTGGAGATTGCGATGTCTCTCCACCTCATCCAGTCAGAGAATTCTTTGAATTGAGAGAGTGCAGATTGTTCCCTGAATGGTGCCTCTGCAGAGTGGACGACCTTCTGTGTTCACAGTGCAGCAGGGCAGCTGCTTGGCATAGGACCTGGAAGCCAGTGGAGATCACTGTATTAGCAAAGCAAAACAGTGATTTCCAGCTTCCATGGGGATCCCACAGGTATGGAACATACGTAGGCTGTATGGATTTAACTACACATCAGAGCATTTACATGCATACAGGGATCACAGGCAAACTAAATCTCCTGCACTCAAAAGTGGTGCGACTGCAGTGGAAATGGCCTAGAATTTCTATAAGAAAACCATAGAGGAGAACCTCTAGACAAAAATGGACTTTTAAGGGCACAACATGAAAGTAATAGAAAAAATCAGTATAAAATTACATTTTATTGATACATGTTCTTAAAATCAAACAAATACATAAAAACTTGGATGCCCAGAAAATGGACAATCCTAATAGTGCCAAGACAGTCTACATGATCTACAATTGCAAAAGACAGAATATTGCATATTGCCAATTGCTGTATATTAGAAAAGAATTACTACCATAGGTTGACGCGTTTCGCTAGGAGCTTTTTCTGGACCTTTTTGTCTTTGTAGAATGTGTCATGTGTCTGTCTGGACTCCAGGGAGGATCGGGGGGCGGACACAGGAGATGCAAGCTGGCGGCTTGAAGTAAAAAAGGTTTCAAATCTAAATTAGTACTGTGGTGTAATAGAATCTCTTTAGTGGAAAAGGTGCGATCTATTCTCCGTTACTCCATAGTAGTAGGTGAGGGGTGTGCACACTGGCAGAGGAAGGGGTGTACACACTGGCAGAGGAAGGGGTGTACACACTGGCAGAGGAAGGGATGATCCAACGTTGTGCTTCATATAAGGACCCAGCCTGGCACTATTGTGAGCATATGATGGTAAGACAGGGCTTGACAAATTTGCCTTGAATCTAGGAGCCAGCTAAAAAAGTTAGGAGTCAGTTTTTTTTTTTTATAGCGTAGTGTTGGGTTGTCAGTGCCCGGGGTAAGACAAGTAATTTGAGCCCCTAACCCTAACTTACAGCAGCGCAGCCAGTCAATAACTCCACCATTACATCAGGGTTATAGGCTGGCCAGAAAGAGTGACACTAAAAAATCTGTCATGGGGGAAACTCCTTGTTATACCGAATGCATCGTAACTGCGGCATGTAAAATGCCCTCATCTCCTGCCTAATGGAGCTTAAGGGAGGCCAATGGTGGGTGGCAAAAACATGTCTCTACTGCACATTTTTACCACCCAACTTGTACATCTAAACAAAGCCTTAGTGACATTGTAAATAAAATACAAAAAAAAGGTGAAAAGTATTCCAGCACTGCTGATCTTATGCTGCCTCTTTGCAGCCATTTCCTGCCTACGTGTGTGTCCCCCACAATGCCTTTTCATTGCTCTGGTGGGTTTCCGGTCACCATGAAATACTGGAGCCCAGCTGCACATAGAGTGGTAATTGTTGATGGTACACAGGGCTTTATCACAATTTTGTTGCTTAGAATAAAGATCACATTTCTCGCGGTGTAACATCATCTTTCACATTATACAAAAAAAAAAAAAATGGGCTAACTTTACTGTTTAGTTTTTTTTTTATTCATTAAAGTATATTTTTTCCAAAAAATTGTGCTTGAAAGACCGCTGCGCAAATACCATGTGACATAAAATATTGCAACAACCGCCATTTTATTCTCTAGGGTCTCTGCTAAAAAATAATATATAATGTTTGGGGATTCCAAGTCATTTTTCTAGCAGAAAATACTGAATATTTAATTTTAAGCCACTAATGTGAGAAGGGGTTTAGTCTTTAAATGGTTAAACTTTCCCGGAGATCATTGCTTTGAAAGAAGGATACATTGTTGTTCATTTATTCTTCTATCAACAAATATTCCTGGGCAGCCAGCCAAGTTTAACAGCTGTTAGATGAAGCCGAGAACGGCTCTGGGCTCTCGCTGAATCTGACACGCTGTTTTAACATAGTGATAGAAGGAACGGCTGTCACTCGCCAGGACGCGATTTCTGGTTGCCATGGCAACCTGGCGCCCGGGGTTTGTCGAGGCCTGTGGTTAGAGATGTCGACATAGGTGAAGCTCCTAGCGAAACGCGTTGACCTATTGTAGTAATTATTTTCTAATATACAGCAATTGGCAATATTCTGTGTTTTGCAATTGTATATCGCGTAGACTGTCTTGGCACTATTAGGATTGTCCGTTTTTCAAGGCATCCAAGTTTTTATGTATTTCTTTGATTTTAGGAACCTGTATCAATAAAATTCATTTTATACTGAATTTTTCTATTAGCCTCATGTTGTGCCCTTAAAAGTAAATTTTTGTCTAGAGGTTCTCCTCTATAGTTTTCTTACATTACTTTAGGACGGTGGCACACTCTTGAAAGCCCTTCTTTGTCTACAATTTCTTTAGCTCCCGGTAGATGCACTGGCCTTGCTGCCCTCCAGGGGTCAGGGGACACCCAATCAGGGTGGATTTGATTTAAATCATTTTTAAAGAGCAACTCTCATCTCTGTCCCACGGTGGCTCCTCCTCTGACCCGCTGTTGATTCACTGACAGTCCCATTCACTTTAATGGGACGGCTGGTAATGCGGCAGTGACACAACAAGGTGAGCGAAGTGGCGGCACCAGGTGAGTGGATTCCCTCTAACAGGCAGTACCATGATGGATCTGAAATGACAGGTGCTCTTTAAATGTAAGGACTTATTCTTGCTGGTAGTTACAATCTTTAATATTTACAAATAAAATGAAGGCTTCCTATTTAGAATAATAAGTTGTCAGGTTAGTAAAATAGCGATATCAGAACCGATTCAATCATACAGTTTGTGGTGTACATAAATTTGCAAAACAATGGGATAAAGGAATATTCCTGAACTTTGTTTTATCTCATGGTTACTGTGAAATTGTTTGAATGCATCAATGCAGTGCGTGTTATCTCCGCTTGCAGAGCTTGGATTCATTGAATGAGTTTACCAAAATGTTAATATTGCAGAATATACAGCCTCATGCTACATAACTAACATGGGAAGAATAGGTACTGGTAGAGAGAAGCAAAAAAGAGCTACGGCCTTCCCCTCGATATTACGTGAGTAGTGGAATAATACCCTAGTGAGGGTTTAATGGCAGTAAAAATAAGTAAACACTAAAGGTAATAGAAAAATTAATACTACAAATGCTGAAAATCCGTTTCAAAATTTGACATTGGCTAAGCATAAGAATGTTTAAAACAGGAGCTCTGGTTGTATAGACAAGGGACATGTACAATGGCGTACACAGTGATACTGTAGCAAACAAGGGAATAGCATACTATACAGCCTGTGGCTGCAGTTGTTAAACCCTCACTGGGGGATTTTTCCACTACTCATGCTACATAACTAAGCTCCATTTCACGCTGAATAAACTAAATTATCAATTTATCCTAAATCAAAAACTATCTTTAGATGCATTTTATCAAAAAAATGTGTTTTTTTTTTTTTTTTTTTTTCTTTTTTATGCACCCAATGGAAACAATGCAAGAGAACAAAAAGAGGGCGCATCTACCTTGTGCATTACCATAGTGGTATTTTATTGAAATCAAAAAGAAGGGAACATACTCACAAACAAGTGGATGATAGAAGCATACCTGGGTCCACAATGTACACAAAGCATCCAGGTCACCAGAACTGTGTCCAGCACGCCGGAGAACATTGCAGATGATTGACATGTTTCGTGGGGAGATCCCCCTCTTCCTCAGAGCCTGGACACCTATCAGCCTGTCATTTTATATGTACAGGTTGCTGGCTGCAGTTGTGTGCTCCTGGGCCCATTTGTACTGGCTATTGAAACACTTGTGACTCCTGAGCACAGAAATATGCTTTTTATTGAAGATTCTGTACTGATATGCATGAGCTCTTAGGCTAGATTACACTGAACAAATTCCGGTGTGACGAAACCTGTAGGCAGGAGTCTGCTGTGACATCAATGCACAAACAGGAAAATAGTGGGAGGCCATTTTGTTACCTGCCAGGGTTTGTTTTATCCTTTGACATGATCGATATATGATTGAGGAATTCCTCTTGAGTCTCCCAGGAGATGGTTATGGTACTTCTTAGCTGTTGATGACTACACTTAAGAAGACCCGTGTTTTGACCTTTCTGTAGGTCATATTGATCTGGTAAGCCTGTAAGGCAGGGTGTCAAACTCCATTCAATTGCGGGCCACATCAGCATTATGGTTGCCCTCAAGGGGCCGGTTGTATCTGAAAGACTAGATGTCCAAAGCACCTCCCCTTATATCAGATGCCAAGAGCCACCCCACCATCAGAAGCCAAAATACCCCACCCTCCCTTACATCACAGTACATCCCTTTGCCTTGTGCTGCTGCCAGGAAGAAGCAAGGACTGGACCTGAAATGCAGAAAGTGCAGGGTCTGGAGTAGGACTGGAGCCAGTTGCTGGAGTCTCTTCAGTGGTGAGAAGGAGGGGAGGTAGGAAGGAGACAAGGGGGTGCTGTGGCTGCACAGAGATGAGCAGGATGTGTAGGAAGAATTCTGTTCTCCCCTCTGCTGTTGACTGCTGGGACAAGGTGGGGGTCAGAGACCAGGGGCTGCTGCAGCTGCAGGAGAGGTGTGAGGACCACATGAAATGGTCTGGTGGGCTGAAATTGGCCCCTGGGCCTTGTCTGACGCATGTGTGCTTTAAGGTGTTACCTGGTGGAGGAGTTTGCAGTTTGTTTTTTATATACTTTTTCCTGAAGAGTGGATGTGGTCACTATTTTTTTTTTTTTTTTCCTTTTTGCACACTTGTTACACATTTTTCTATTTTTTTGGGGGGACTGCGTTAATCAGACTTTTCACTTCTCTTGTGGACTTTGGATATTCTATTTTGGAGACTTTTCAAAATATTTTTCTGCACATTTATGTTTGGGAATTAGCACAACATTTTATATTTGACAACATGAACCCCCATTCACACTTGTGGGCTGAGATAACTTGCGTTAACCAAGCAGTCCTTCCCTTCTCACCTATAGTGCAGTGCGTTAGGCAGCCCATTTAATGGGATTTCTAGCTGAATGATTTGCCTACATCATAGGCTGAACTTTCCTGAGCAGTCTGTTTGTTTAGGCTGCAGGAAATGTGTTTGCTAAACACGTCTCCTAGTTGCAGCGCAACGCAAGAGTGTTTGGTGTGCATTGGTTTGTGCTGATCTGTATGCTCCTTGAATGTAATCGCATATCACATTTGTATCGCATACACGCTGGGGCTAAATATTACCACCATTTCATAGTATGCCAGCATACCGCACCAATGATCTGTAGCAGTATGTGATGACTTTCAGTGCTGCCTTTGTCCTATTTCTGTACTGTCACCGGGTCACTGGATTCTGTCGGATTATTTGGTGTAGGTTTGGTCTTCTCCTCCCACAATCTCACAATGCTTTGTGTAGTTCCGTCACTTTTTCTGCTTCATGAGTTTCCTGTGCTGGAGGCAGTATTGGCACTCGTGATGAAAGGCTGAACATGTGATCCTATGTACACTCAGAACGTTCAAATGACAACTTCTAACGTGGCATCAGTAACTATAATCTGACTGATGGAGATATTGGATCTACGAAACCTTCTACAAGTCTCTGGACATTTAACCCATAGATTTAAGATTCAAAAAACAGTTGTGTGCCTGAAATATAACTGTCATATTGTACATGCTTTCAACCAAACTGCCAAGCCATCTAGTGGCTGGTGTCCTAACCGATCACATGTGCAGCATCATGGCAGTTAAAGATTATACCGAGGCCAAGATGGCAGCTTCCTTGGCTGAAAACAATAGGAGGGTTTAGTTCTGCTTTAAAGCAGGTTGATAGAAGGTCAGGAGGTTCACTGCAGGTCAGATACACACGTCAAAGAATTTTAAATGATCTCAGAAACATCTCAACTGGTGTCATCAACACAGGTCCCAACTCTGTTCGTGGCCACAGTGAATAATATTTCAGCCTACCAATACTTAACCACTTCAGCCCCGGAAGGATTTCCCCCTTGAGGACCAGAGCACTTTTTGCGATTCAGCACTGCGTCGCTTTAACTGACAATTGCGCAGTCGTGCAATGTTGTAGTTGAGCTGGCCTATACTAAGATTTGCCTGTAGGTAAAATGAATTTCTCCTAAACCTGTACAGTTTAGGAGATATTCCACTTGCATGCAGCTGCTGACGTCAACGGCGCATGTGCAGTGATGTACTGGCGAAGGCTTTTATTTACTTGCTGCCTAGCAGTGCAGTAATGCAGGTTGGTTGGTTTCTGTAATATGCTAATAAAATTTTTATATTTTTTTTAAATTTTTATATATATATATATATATATATATATATATATATATACACACACACACACAGGTGCTGGTCATATAATTAGAATATCATCAAAAAGTTGATTTATTTCACTAATTCCTTTCAAAAAGTGAAACTTGTATATTCATTCATTACACACAGACTGATATTTTTCAAATGATTATTTCTTTTATTTTGATGATTATAACTGACAACTAAGGAAAATCCCAAATTCAGTATCTCAGAAAATTAGAATATTACTTAAGACCAATACAAAGAAAAGATTTTTAGAAATCTTGGCCAACTGAAAAGTATGAACATGAAAAGTATGAGCATGCACAGCATTCAATACTTAGTTGGGGCTCCTTTTGCCTGAATTACTGCAGCAATGCGGCGTGGCATGGAGTCAATCAGTCTGTGGCACTGCTCAGGTGTTATGAGAGCCCAGGTTGCTCTAATAGTGGCCTTCAGCTCTTCTGCATTGTTGGGTCTGGCATATCGCATCTTCCTCTTCACAATACCCCATCGATTTTCTATGGGGTTAAGGTCAGGCGAGTTTGCTGGCCAATTAAGAACAGGGATACCCCATGGTCCTTAGACCAGGTACTGGTAGCTTTGGCACTGTGTGCTGGTGCCAAGTCCTGTTGGAAAATTAAATCTGCACCTCTATAAAGTTGGTCAGCAGCAGGAAGCATGAAGTGCTCTAAAACTTCCTGGTATACGGCTGCGTTAACCTTGGATCTTAGAAAACACAGTGGACCAACACCAGCAGATGACATGGCACTCCAAACCATCACTGACTGTGAAAACTTTACACTGGACCTCAAGCAACGTGGATTGTGTGCCTCTCTTCTTTTCCTCTAGACTCTGGGACCCTGATTTCCAAAGGAAATGCAAAATTTACTTTCATCAGAGAACATAACTTTGGACCACTCAGCATCAGTCCAGTCCTTTTCGTCTTTAGCCCAGGCGAGATGCTTCTGACGCTGTCTGTTGTTCAAGAGTGGCTTGAATGCGACAGCTGAAACCCACATCTTGCATACGTCTGTGCGTAGTGGTTCCTGAAGCACTGACTCCAGCTGCAGTCCACTCTTTTTGTGAATCTCCCCCACATTTTTGAATGGGTTTTGTTTCACAATCCTCTCCAGGGTGCGGTTATCCCTATTGCTTGTACACTTTTTTTCTACCACATCTTTTCCTTCCCTTCGCCTCTCTATTAATGTGCTTGGACACAGAGCTCTGTGAACAGCCAGCCTCTTTTGCAATGACATTTTGTGTCTTGCCCTCCTCGTGCAAGGTGTCAATGGTCGTCTTTTGGACAACTGTCAAGTCAGCAGTCTTCCCCATGATTGTGTAGCCTACAGAACTAGACTGAGAGACCATTTAAAGGCCTTTGCAGGTGTTTTGAGTTAATTAGCTGATCAGAGTGTGGCACCAGTTGTCTTCAATATTGAACCTTTTCACAATATTCTAATTTTCTGAGATACTGCATTTGGGATTTTCCTTAGTCGTTAGTTATAATCATCATAATGAAAAGAAATAAACATTTGAAATATATCAGTCTATGTGTAATGAGTGAATAAAATATACAAGTTTCACTTTTTGAATGGAATTAGTGAAATAAATCAACTTTTTGATGATATTCTGATTATATAACCAGCACGTGTGTGTGTGTGTATGTATGTGTGTGTATATGTATGTGTATATATATATATAT
>BLSH010147574.1:440067-462753 GCA_018402905.1 Glandirana rugosa
GGGTCGGATAAAAGTGATCTTAGCGGCGGATTCGCCGCGAGATCACTTTTATCAGCGGCGGGAGAGGTGCCCCCCCCCCTCCCGCCGCTTTCCGGTCATCTCCGCCGCTTACCGGAGCCGCCGGCAGCAGCGGAGATTATCGGGTCCTTTCCCTCCAGTGTCCGTGTGCCGAGTGAGCGGCTGAAGCCGCTCACCCGGCTCCATAACAAGGCTGGGCGGAAGCTACGTCACAAGTAGCTTCCGCCCAATGCTCTTAAAGGGGACATTTTTTTTTTTCCCCCTGCCACTTTTTTCAAAATTTTTTTTTTCTTTTTTTATTGCATTTTAGTGTAAAAATGAGATCTGAGGTCTTTTTGACCCCAGATCTCATATTTTGGAGGTCCTGGCATGCTTTTTTCTATTACAAGGAATGTTTACATTTCTTGTAATAGGAAAAAAAGTGATCAAAAATTGTTTTTTAAAAAAAAAAGTTGTAAAAATAAAAATTAAAAAGTAAAATACATAATTAAAAAAAAAAAAAAATTTCAAGCGCACCGTCCTTGCGAGCTCGCGCGCAGAAGCGAACGCATACGTAAGTCCCGCCCACATATGAAAACGGTGTGCAAACCACACATGTGAGGTATCGCCGCGATCGTTAGAGCGAGAGCAATAATTCTAGCCCTAGACCTCCTCTGTAACGCAAAAATGCTAACCTGTAGAATTTTTTAAACGTCGCCAATGGAGATTTTTATGTTGCAAAGTTTGTCGCCATTCCGCGAGCGGACGCAATTTTGAAGCATGACATGTTGGGTATCATTTTACTCGGCGTAACATTTTCTTTCACAATACAGAAAAAAATTGACCTAACTTTACTGTTGTCTTATTTTTTAACTCAAAAAACTGAATTTTTTTTAAAAAAAACCCGCTTTTAAGACCGCTGCGCAAATACGGTGTGACATAAAGTTTTGCAATGGCCGCCATTTTATTCTCTAGGGTCTTAGAAAAAAAAATATATAATGTTTGGGGGTTCTAAGTAATTTTATAGCAAAAAAACCTGTTTTTAACTGATAACCTCCAAACTCCAAAAAGAGGCTCGGTCTTAAAGTGGTTAAGGGAATTCCTTGGGGACCCCTGGGTCACCAGAACTAGTATCCCCATTGGGAGGTTTCCCCTTTATTACTTTTCTGGGGACAACCTAGAATTTGGGGTTTTCTTTTACTTTCCCTTTCAATGATAATGATAAATGGGACAAATAGTGAGGGGGGGAATCTCCTTAATGGGAGTACAGACGACAATAAAAACCTGACAGGCGTTCAAATCCCTCTGCACTCTATCCAAAGCTAAAGAAAAAGTTTTGCCTTTTAGTTCTACTTTAAGGTAAAAACTCTTTACAGCCACTTTAAACTATTTTTTTTTTGTGTGGATCTGTTTAGTATGCAGTCTAATCTTGTAGTGACACCTTCAACTCTGCATGCAGAAACTGTAGATATTAATATTTCTGCTGGGAACTGATAATAACCTTCAGCGCAGATACTTTTAAAGCAGATAATATAAAAATCTCAAGTACCTATGAGCTAATATGCTTATATTCGTTTTATGTACTTTTTCGTTTCCAATCTTTTTTCTTTTTTTTTTTTTTTTTTTTTTTTTTTTTTTTTTTTACATTTTAAGCACAGAAAATAGAAATATTAGCAATTGATGTAATTTTTTTTTAACTTAAAAGAACCTTATGTGAAGCCTGGACTTTGGCTCATATGCTCATTAGAGCTGACAAAAAAAAGCCATGCTGGGGAAAAAAAAAAAAACTTTTTAAAAATATACACAAAATAAACGTTAACACACAGCAAAGGATACTCTAAGTACTGGTAGTGGTAAAGTAGCAGAAAAGGCATCACAATGAATCACCAGGTAAATGTTGTTCCCCCTTTGCTCTGATCCTCCCTGTATACATTTTGGTTAAAGTGATTGTAAAGTCTCGTTTTTTTTTTTTTAAATAACAAACATGTTATACTTCCCTCCTCTGTGCAGTTGGTTTTGCACAGAGCAGCCCGGATCCTCCTCTTCTAGGGTCCCTCTTTGCTGCTCCCGGCTCCTCCTCCTATTGAGTGCCCCCATAGCCAGCATCTACCTATGGGGGCACCCAAGCCGAGTCAGAGCTCCGTGTATCCATTCAGACATGGAGCGCCGACCCGACCCCATCCCCTCTCTCCCATGATTGGCTGACAGATTTTGATTGACCGCTAATGCCGCTTTTGCTGTGTCTCAGCCAATCAGGAGGAGTGTCTGGGACAGCTAAGACAATCGTGGACATCGCTGCAGGGAGAAGGGGCTCAGGTAAGTGATTAGGGGGGCTGCTACACACAGAAAGTTCTATGCATTAAGATCAAAAGCCTTCTGCCTTTACAACTCCTTTAACCAGTTGCCGAGCAGCCGCCGTCGTTTGACGGCAGCAGGTTGGCTCTTCTGCGTGAATCGGCGTAGCTGTGCGGCGGTCCATGCACAAGATATTGTGGGGACGCACCCACTTTGTACGGCAGGGGCGTGCCCCGCAGACTCGATCTCCACCGGCGACCCACTATTGCCTTGTACAGAGTACACAAGGTGGATCCCCGTTCTGACAGATGACATGGCAGAGATCTGCTGCTCCTGGTCATTGCGAGCAGTGATCTCTGTCATGTCCCTGCCTGCCCATCCCCCCTACAGTTAGAACACGCTGAGGGACCACACTTAACCCTTTGATTGCCCCCCTGGAGTTAACCCCTTCCCTGCCAGTGGCATTTTTACATTGATCACTGCGCTTTTATAGCACTGTATATGCAATAATGTCACTGGTCCCCAAAAAGTGTAATTTGGGGTCAGATTTGTCCGCCACAATGTACAGTCCCACTAAAAATTGCAGATCACCGCCATTACCAGTAAAAGCAATAAAAAAAAAAAAGTCTCTAAATATATCCCGTAGTTTGTAAATGCGATGACTTTTGCGCAAACCAATCAATATACGCCTATTGTGATTTTTTTTATTTTTTTAAATTTTTTTTACAAAAATATGTGTTATATATATATATATATATACATACATACATACATACATACATACATACATACATACATACATACATTTTTTTTTATATGTATTATAGCAGAAGTAAAAAAAATTTGTGTTTTTTTTATTTATAGTGCAAAAAGTAAAAACTGCAGAACTGATCAAATACCACAAAAGAAAGCTCTATTTGTGGGGAAAAAAAGGACTTGCGTTTTATTTTGGTACAGCCTCTCACGACCGAACAATTGTCAGTTAAAACGACGCAGTGCAAAAAAATGGCCTGGTCAGGAAGGGGGCAAATCCTTCCGGGGCTGAAGTGGTTAAATACTGAGAGGATGTGGGTTTTTTTTTTTTTTTTATGCGGTCATATAATCACAAAGCTTTGGCTAATCCCTCCTTCTCTCTCTCTGCAGAAATGCTTCTCCCGGCTGACCGCACTCCAGCAAACCTGGGTATAGGACTGCTAGCGGGATAATGTCAGGGCTACAGGGGATTTAGCACTGTATTTAGGAAGCAATTTTTAAAAAAGATCAGAGCAGAGGGGGAGCAACATTTACACGGTCAGTTATTGTGATGCCTTTTCCTCTACTTTAAAGCAAAGCTAAATTTACCTTTCCTTCAACGGTTCATGTCCCTCGCTGGCACCTTCTACTGGGTGCCAGTCCTCATTGGCCAGCGAGGTTTCAGCCTTGTCCCTTGCGCACCGAGATTTCTCCAAATTCTTACAACCTTTTTATGATATTATGTATTGTAGATGATGATAATATTTGCAATTTTAAGTTTCGGAACATATTATGAAATTGTTCGACAATTTTTAGACTCATCTTTTCATAGATGGTAAACCTCTGCCCACCCTTTTGGGCTCCTTTTTAATTTCATGTTAGTTGAAAGTGGACTTGGCGCATGCGTGTTTAGCACAATACAACTTTGTTGAACACAGCTGCTCTACACACGACTCAACGGTCGTATGCGAGCTTGTTGACACGACCAAGTTTTCTAGTCTGCACATACAACTCCCACGAACGACCGTCGTATGTTCAACTGTTGAAAGCGCCGCCACAGACGATCGATTCTGCATGCAACGGTCGTGAGTACGACGTGTTGAACACGATCGTCGTCCCGTGTGTACGAGGCTTAAGATGCTCTTTTTATACCCAATCATGTTACTGACCTGTTGCCAATTAAACAAATTAGTTGCTAAATATTCTTCCAGCTCTTCCTTGCTAGTACACATACTTTGCCAGCTTTTTGTTGCCCTTTCCCAACTTTTTTGAGATGTGTTGCTGCCATCAATTTCAAAATGACCTTATTTTTTTTCCCCTAAAATAGTACTTGTTCTCAGTTTTAACATATGATGCTTTCTATTTTCTATTGTGAATAAAATATGGATTTATGAGATTTGCAAATCATTGTATTCTAATTCTGTAGATTTTACACAACTTCCTAACTTTTTTGGAATTGGGGTTGTACTTTCCAAAGAAGACTGCAAGCAGGCGGGTAGGTTTCTTTTTATTGCATTCGTCACATTGGGGAAGATTTACTAAAACTGTTGCACTCAGAATCTGGTGCAGCTGTGCATGGTAGCCCATCAGCTTCTAACTTCAGTTTGTTCAGTTAAAGGGGTTGTAAACCCTCATGGTTTTTCACATTACTGCATTCTATGCATTAATTTGAAAAACCTTTTCTGTTGCAGCTGCCCCCAGAGACCCCACGCCAGGGATGAGCACACCGGCTCCACCCGGTGTCTCGGGTCCTCATTTTATAGATTGTTAGCAGCACAGCCATTGGCTCCCGCTGCTGTCAATTAAATTCAATAACGCTGCAGCCAGGGGGTGGGGCAGAGTCCTGCTGTCAGTGTCAATGGGCGCAACAGCAGGGCACGGGAACGCACCAGCACGGGTGACCCCAGGGAAAGCGCTTCCCTGATGGGTCACTCGATGTGGGTAGGAGCCAGGAGCGCTGCTGGGGGCCCCAGAAGAGGAGGTTTGGGGCTACTCTGTGCAAAACCCTTGCACAGAGGAGGTAAGTATAACATGTTAAAAAAAAAGCTGAACCTTTACAATCACTTTAAGCTCTCACAATAAAACCTGGAAGCTGATCGGTTTCTATGCAGAGGTGCGCCTGATTTTGCACTCTTCAGCTTTAGTAAATCAACCCCACTGCGTATCTCTTCTGCAATAAAGCGACTGCCTGCTTGCAGTTTTACAATGGTGAATCTGACAATCCTCACACATTCTCTCCAGGAGAATCTCACAGGTCTGTAAGTTTGTTTTTAAATGACTGTGATTGATTCTCCTCCAAAGAAAGTTCACATTCAGTACTTTATAAACATGCTTTTTTTTTATTTTCCTAAAGCTTTGGTGCGGTCCGTGCTTTGCCAAAATTCTGGGGTACCAAGACCTGATGACCTGTGCTGGCCAGCTGGAACACTGAGGGCAGTACTGTAGTCTTTTGTCCCTGTAGCAAGTGCGCAAAAGGCTGTAAAAATTCATTTTATTGCTAACCTTGTAAAACCAGAGTTGGATAATGTAATTTTCTCTCTCCTGCACCTAGTTGGCTTCTGTCATTGAATGTGCAGATTTCACATTTATAAACCTCTGTAAACTTGGAAGCTGGCCCAGATGACTGGGGGAGTTCCCAGATGTCAGATTCTTGGAGGTACAGGACCACCAACGCAAATAAATGCCGACCGCTAAAGCGCTCATTGCTTTCAAATGGCATCCTAAAGATCCAACCTCCAAGATCATTGCATAAACTTTAAGGATTGCCTGATTAGCTGATCGTGCTATCAGTACCCCTCCCTGCCTGTGCAGGATATGATAAGGGCTGATCTCAAAACAAATTCAGATACTTGTGGTAGTTGCATGCTAAAATATATTTAACCACTTGACCACTGGGCAATTAAACCCCCTTAACAACCAGACCAATTTTCAGCTTTCAGTGCTCTTACATTTTGAATGACAATTACTCAGTCATGCAACATGGTACCCATATGAAATTTGCGTCCTTTTCTTCACACAAATAGCGCTTTCTTTTGGCGATATTTATTCACTGCTGGGTTTTTTATTTTTTGCACTATAATTAAAAAAAAAAAGACCGAAAATTTTGTAAAAAAAAAGAATTTTTCTTAGATTCTGTTATAAAATTTTGCAAATTAGTAATTTTTCTTCATACATTTTGGCCAAAATTTATACTGCTACATATCTCTGGTTAAAAAAAAACAAACAAATTAGTGTATATTATTTGGTCTTTGGGAAGGTTACAGAGTCTACAAGCTATGGTGCCAATCACTGAATATTGATCACACCTGATATACTGACGGCCTATCTCATTTCTTGAGACCCTAACAAGCCAGAAAAGTACAAGTACCCCCCAAATTACACCTTTTTGGAAAGTAGACATTCCAAGGTATTAAGAGGCATGGTGAATTTTTTGAAGTTGTAATTTTTTCCCACAATTCTTTGCAATATGAAGATTTTTTTTTTCCCACAAAATTGTCATATTAACATGTTATTTCTCACACACAGCATATGCATACCACAAATTACACCCCAAAACACATTCTACTACTCCTGAGTATGGAGATACCACATGTGTGAGACTTTTATACAGCTTGGCCACATACAGAAGCCCAACATGCAGGGAGCACCATCAGGCGATCTAGGAGCATAAATTGCACACATAATTTCTTGACTACCTCTTGCATTTTTGAAGATCCTGGAGCACCAGGACAATGGAAACGCCAAAAAAATTACCCCATTTTGGAAAGCAAGCACCCCAACGTATATTCTAGGATGCATAATGAGTCTTTTGAACATGTCATTTTTTTCCACAAGTTTTTGGAAAATGTGGAAAGAAAATGAAAACGCTTTTTTTTTTTTTTTTACACAAAGTTGTCCATTTATACAGTATTTCTAACGCATAGCATGTACATAGCAAAAATGACACCCCACAAAATATTCTGCTACTCCTCCCAAGTATGGCGATACCACATGTGTAACACTTTTACACAGCCTGACCACATACAGAGGCCCAACATGCAGGGAGCACCGTCAGGTGTTCTATGGGCATACATTTCAAATCTAATTTGACTACCTTTTACACAATTGTGAGGCGCTGTGGTGGCACGGATTGGCAGTGTAGTGGCACAGATGGGCACGGATGAGAACTGATGTGGTATGGATGAGCATGAATGAGGCACAAATGAGCCATGGAGCCATTCACCGCGATCCGTGATGCGCTGGGTCCCCTGGACCCAGCGGTCAAGGATGTTCCCGTGTGCATGCCTTAGGGGCCGCGCAGGAAGCGTGATTCTGGGAGGACTTGACGTCCTCCCAGAGTTAAGCAACTGCCCTGTAGATGTCTTTTGTCTATGGGCCGGTTGTTAACTGGTTAACTATACGTAACTATAGATGTATTTTTAAAGGAAGACTGCATTAAATTGTATTTTTGTACTTTCAGTGGGGAGGGTTCAAACCTCTGTGTTCCATCTCGCTTTCACTCTGATCACTTCCATTCTGATGAAAAAAGGGTTGATTTTTTTTTTTTTGTGTCTCCCTTGTGGAATATACTCCTTGCTTCCCGTCCAAGTAAAAGATTGACAGGAAATGAGAAAAAATTCCCTGTAACCCTACCACTATATTTATATTCAAGACCAACCTAATCTGTTTAAAGAGGTTGTAAAGGCAGAATATTTTTTATCTTAATATATTCTATGCATTAACATAAAAAACCTTCGGTGTGCAGCAGCCCCCCTAATTACTTACCTGAGCCCCTTCTCTCTCCAGCGATGTCCACAAATGATTAAGCTGTCCATGACACTCCTCCTGATTCCCAGAGACACTGCCATTGGCTCCCGCGGCTGCCAGTCAGTCAGCCAATAAGGGGGGAGAGGGGGCCGTGCCAGGCCAGGGCTCTGTGTCTTAATGGATACACGGAGCTCTGATTCAGCTCGGTTGCCTCCATAGCAAGCTGCTGGCTGAGGGGGCACTCGATAGAAGGGAGAGGCCAGGGGCAGCAAAGAGGGACCTGAGGAGAAGAGGATTGGGGGACACTCTGTGCAACACCAACTACACAGAGGAGGATCGTATAACAGGTTTGTTATTAAAGAAAAAAAAGAAAACAAGACTTTACAATCACTTTAAGCACTTCCCGACCAGCGCCGTAAATAGGCGGCGGTCGGGTTTGAGTGGCTCTCCCGGGACATAGCCTGCACCTGCAGGCTATATCCCGGTATTATTTTTTAGAGCTGGCGGTCGGCTATCCAGGGGTAATGACCGATCCGGCTCGGGAGCCGCTCGGTCGTTACCCCAGGGGGCGGGAGGGGACGCCCCCCCTCCTGCCGCCTTCCGCTGCTCTTCTCCGGCCTCCTGTCCCATCGGGAGACCGGAGCGACGATCCGGCGCGTCCGCCGGCTGGAAGGAGACCTGACAAAAGCTGTAATCGGCTCCGATCGGGTCTCCTTCGGCAAATTCCGGAAGCAACGTCACTTCTGGTTTACACGGCGGCTAACTGCGCCAAATTTTAAAAAATGACAGTATTCAGAATCGCCGTTTTTGGCGATCTGAATACTGTGAAGTGCAAAAAGAGTACCTGTCACCATATATTACTATCACAAGGGATGTTTACATTCCTTGTGATAGCAATAAAAGTGATCAGATTTTTTTTTTTAAGGGAACAGTGCTAAAAATAAATAAATAAATGAAATAAAAAAAAAAAAAGATTTAAATCGCCACCGTCCCCGCGAGCTCACGCAGCAAAGAAAACGCATACGTAAGTCGCGCCCGCATATGAAAACGGTGTTCAAACCACACATGTGAGGTATCGCCGCGATCGCCAGAGTGTGAGCAATAATTCTAGCAAAAGACTTCCTCTGTAACTCTAACCTGGTAACCGGTAAAATTTTTTAAAGCGTCGCCTATGGAACTTTTTAAATACCGAACTTTGTCGCCATTCCGCGAGTGCGCACAATTTTTAACCGTGTCATGTATGGTATCTATTTACTCGGCGTAACATCCTCTTTCACAATATGGAAAAAAATTGGGCTAAATTTACTGTTGTCATATTTTTTAACTCAAAAAAGTAAAATTGTTCCAAAAAAATTGCGCTTCAAAGACCGCTGCGCAAATACCATGTGACAAAAAGTATTGAAACAATCGCCACTTTATTCTCTAGGGTGTTTGAAAAAAATATATATAATGTTTGGGGGTTCTAAGTGATTCTCTAGCAAAAAAAAAATGTTTTTAGCTTGTGACCACCAAATGTAAAAAAGTGGCCCGGTTGGTAAGTGGTTAAGCAGTAGTCTTATGTGAAACTTATGGATGTAAAAAAAAAAAAAAAAAATATTAAAATGTGCTGATAATGAGGGAGCAGGAGAAAAAGTATTGTACCTTCAAGTGATGAATTTTACTCCATACAGGATGCATGCTTCAGCCTGATTAATCAGCTGCTTGGAAAGGAAGTAGTCATTCGGTCTGAGCTATATGTGGCATATACTGGACGCCCTTTTCCCCTTACAGTATGTGACTGTTCCTGATGGTTCATTGACCTTCTAAGAGGGAACTTTATCTGGATGATATAGTATGTGTCAAGACATTCTGTGAAAATATTACAGGAACTTACTATTTGCTGAAACTGTATAATAATGAATTTCCCATGCATGCTTATAATTGGTGTTTAAGTATGTATTACCTTTTCAGCATGTCATGGCAATATGGAAAAGAATAAATACTGAAGTATTCTTTATTTATTTTAGCCTTTTTTTTTTTGGTAAAATCAGATTGAAACATATATTCCAAGTTCTGCTTAGCACTACACAAATGACATTCCTTTGTCATCTCCTAACAGATGTGTGTGTTTGTGATGATGGGAATCTTTGTGCCTCATACACACAGGCGTAATAGCAAATGTCGGGACCAGCGTCAGGCAAAAATCGTTGTCAAAAACGTGATTTCGTCTGCGTTTTTTGCATCGGCGTTAATGAGCGTTAGTGGATGTAAGAAAGTTGATATTGGGCAATCTGTGAGTTAAAGTGCCAAAATTATTATTATTATATCCCCAAATTTCATATAGTGTAAAAACATTCAATTTTAAAGTGACTCAGTACACAAATTCATTAAGTCAAATATTGAATCAAAAGTGACTCAGTGCAGCAAACAAACCATAAACATATAAATATAGTGACGCATTGATAAAATATAAACAAATAGATAAATAAAACCAGTGAATTATCAAATAACGAAAAAACTTTCTGATATTATATGTGCAAATAAATCAATCTATTTCCTAGTGTATCTTATTCCAAACGCCATATAAATGTCCATATATTTCTTATATCAATGTGGCAGATGCCTTATGCAGTAGTCCCACTTATTCCATCAAAAAGTGACTAAGTGCTCCAAAGGTGCTTCGACAGATCAATAAAGTGCTCACATAATGCAGTTGGAGCCGATCTGGTGGGTCTCTTTGCACACCGCCAAAGGGGCTTCTGTGTTGGTACTCTACCCACTAGTGCTCCCAGAACTCTCACCTTGATAGCGTTAAAATGCGCCTTTAAATAATCATCAAACGCATAAACTGGACTGCCTTCTCCTTTTAAGAGCGTCCCTATGCTCTCTCCACTCTCCTCTGTTGGACCTCCACTGGACTCTGCTGACACCTGGCGCTCAGATATCCCCCTCATATAAGTAGATACACAAACGAGCTCCCGTTTGTTTGATGCCAATAACCACTTGCAACCAGCAGTTCACCCCCCAAGTGCTCACAGCTTATAAATCTTTTTACATTAAAATACTGCCACTATATACCCTTTTGGATGATCTGTATACCACGGTTACATTATAAACTGCAGGGTCTGTCCAGTGCTGAGTGTTCAGGTAGGAGATTTCCACCATAGCCTGTATACACGCTCACAGGTGTGATGTCAATATCATGTGAGCATGTGCAACTTTACTACTCTGACTGTATTATCTGGCCTTCTCAAGAGATACCCTGCAGGAGGGGGGGGGGGGGGGGGTCAGGGGATCTGTGCATCCAAGATCAAAGAGCCTTTTTACACAATGCAGAGGATTAACCCCTTAAATTCCACAGTGAGTATAACAAGCATGCTATTATGCACATACAGACTGATTTTACTGTTGTGGGTTTAGTAACACTTTAAAGCGGAGTTCCATCCAAAAGTGGAACTTCCGCATTAAGACCTCCACCCCAGCTCCTGATACTGAAACTGAGCTTTTGGGGAGGAGGGGGGTGTGGATACCTGATTTTGACGGGTACTTCTGTTCGCAATCGGAAGTGGAAGGTCACCTTCCCCTTCCCTCCCAAAGTCTTCTGGGACACAGGACAGGTCCTTTAAGACTCCGGACCAATCACACGGCACCGCTCCGCTTGCACATGTGCAGTGCGTGTCCGGCTGTGAAGCCACTAGCTGTCGGAGGGGAGGGGGAGAGATCCGAGGCTCCATGCGGCCACATCGCTGGACTGGGAGACAGGTGAGTGTCTGTTTATTAAAAGTCAGCAGCCACACTTTTTTGTAGCTGCTGACTTTTAATGAACATAGAAAACGGTGGAACTCCGCTTTAACTATCGCTGCTGGCCAGTGGCTATGTCGCATGGGAACTTCTGATTTACAGGAGAGGCCCCTTGCCTCTCATGCTGTGGTTGGACACAGTACGACTTCATCAGCAGGCTTGCAACCAATGATTTTGGCTGTGAACCTGCTGATTGCTGTGGCCAGGCACAGCACAGATCTGTGTGTGTTAGTAAACACAACTCAGATCTGGCTGTTTTTCTCAATCGTTCATTGACAGACGCTCCCTCTCATTGTTGACATGTGGGGTTTATGCAGCTTTCACTAGGAGTGGACTAGGCAGAACAAAGTTCAACTCAAAGCAAGCACAGCCCCTCCCAGGGGGCAGTCCTCACTCACATAACCCCTCCAGCCCTGCTTCAGCAAACCAGTTTTTTATGCCTAGTACAAGGAGTTGGACCTGGCTCCCTGCTGGGATCTGCGGTTCCCCGTTGCTTTTTTTTCTTTCTTTTCTTTTTTCAAGAAAATCTGAAGAGGAATACAATCAAGCAGCCGGCTGGGTGACAGGCTGGATATCCTAGATCCAGGGAGTCTCGCCAGCGCGGCCGACGGATGCGAGCCGACCCTTGGCTGTACGCGGGCATCGTTCCGTGCGTCCTCCTGGGAACCTCTGAGGGCCCCGAGGCAGCGACTGTGGGGGTTTGGCGGTACATTTACTTCCGGTGTCACACGGGGTGCGGGCTATGGCGGCTGAACCTGGGGCTTCCCAGCCAGGGGTCTCCAGTGGGGACCAGGCGGCGCTTGGACCGGTGGTCCCGCTGTACACCTTGACGGCCCTCCTGGAGGCATACTTCTCCCGGAACCGATCCGTGAACGGGTGGTGATCAAACGGCCACCTCCTCCTCTGTCCTCTGGGGTGGACTTGGAGCCTGAAGGGGGCTCCGCGGTGTCAGGGACCCCCCTAGAGCTGTCAGAGGACCCCCTCGGTTGAGGAGGAGGAGCCCTCGGGGGCCACTGCGGCTTGTGAACGGGCTCTGGTGGGGTCCTTGGTTTCAGTGGTACGTGAGGCGCTGAAGCTGGGCCCGGCTGCGACCCCGGGGCGCCGTACGCTTTTGGGTCGCATAAGCCGGCCCGGGCGCCTAAGGCGTTCCCTTATTTGTCGCGGCATCCTCAGGGGTCGTTCGTCATGCCAAAAACATTTTTCTGTGCGTTACCCCTTTGAGGATACCTTGCTGCAGAAGTGGAAGTCCCCGACGCTGGATCCGTCGGTGGCCCGACTGAATAAGGCAACCACTATCCCGATGGAGGGCTCTCCATCTTTTAAGGACCTGGCCGACAGGATGACTGAGGCGGTGTCCAAGGCCATGTTCCTGGTCGCTGGGTCGGCTATGCGGCCGACGCTGGGGTCTGCGCTGGTGGCACAGGCGCTTATGGAATGGTCGACTATTGTGCACCAGGCTCTGGTGACTCTCTAGGCCCCTCCGGAACCTGTGCAGATGGCAGACCAGTTGATTCAGGGACTGAAGTATCTCTGTGATGTGGCCCTTGACATGGCCCCATGCTGTCAAAACTGTCCATGTTTGCAATCGTCATTAAACGGCTTTTATGGTTGCATTGCTGGTCAGGAGACCAGGCATCAAAGAAGGGCCTGACAGACCTGCCTTTTAAAGGGGGTCCCCTTTTTGGGGCTTCCCTCGACCAAAATCAAGGATTACACTGGGGGGGGGGGAGAGTACTTTTCTTCCGGAGCCCAGACGGGGCAAGGAGCCTCGGCGCAGGGCGGGCCCTTCCTTCTCTGCGTAAGAGAGGTTTTTTATGCACCACGCGCCTCGAACAAGGGTTCTCAGCCCGCCAAGGCCCCCGCCGGGGGCCAGAAGCGTCCCTGGCAGTGCGAGTTAGAAAAGGCAGAAGAGAAGTCCTCCTCCGCATGATGGGTCGCCCCCACCCGTGGTTCGGGTGGGGGGACGGCTCTTACGGTTCGCGGACCGGTGGACCTCTGGGTGCGCGAGGTGGTTTCGTCCGGGTACAAGATAGAGTTCCGTACCCTAACCCCCGGACAGGTTCTTTGCCTCCAATCTGAGGCTTCCACCGGAACTGCTGCAGGCCCTGTTCGGGGCCGTGCACGCCCTGCTCCATCAGGGGGTGATTGTCCCGGTTCCGGCTGTGGAACGTTACAGCGGTTTTTATTCCAATCTTTTTGTGGCTCCGAAAAAAGACGGGGTCAGGCCTGTCCTGGACCTGAAGGCTCTCAACTTCTTTGTGAGGGCGCGAAAATTCAGGATGGAATCTGTCCACTCTGTGGTGGCGGCTCTTCGGCTAGGAGATTTCCTGGCCATCCTGGACATAAAGGATGCGTATTTACACGTGCCCATATGTGTACACCACCAGCGCTTCCTGCGCTTTGCGGTGGGGGATCTCCACTACCAGTTTGTGGCCCTTCCATTCGGGCTAGCCTCAGCCCCTCGGGTCTTCACCAAGCTCTTGGCCCCGGTGCTGGCTCTGCTGAGGCAGAGGGGCATAGCAGTGGTGGCATATCTCGACCATCTGCTCCTGCGGGCGGAGTCTGCCTCCGCCTTGTCGGAGAGTTTGGACATCACCCTTGGTTTCCTGCAGGACTTCGGCACCTGTTGAAATACTTGGGCTTGGTCCTGGATACGGAGCGGGCGAAGGTGTTTCTCCCTGCCGCCAAGGTCTTGACACTCCAGGGGGCATGTGGGTGTTGGGGCTGATGGTCTCCTCCTTTTGAGGCGGTGCCCTATGCCCAGAGTCACACCCGGCTCCTGCAGCGGGCAATCCCTCTGCGGTGGGACAAGTCGCCGCTCTCCCTGGATCGGGTGATCAGTTTGGATCACCGGACTCGAAGCTCCCTCACCTGGTGGCTACGGCCCCGACCTTGGAGCACGGGAAGTCGTTTCTTCCCCTGGACTGGATGGTGCTCACGACAGATGCCAGCCTGCACGGCTGGGGAAGGATCCTGGGGCGGTTGTCGACCCAGGGCCGTTGGTCTCCGGAAGAGTCTCGTCTCCCGATCAATGTGCTGGATCTGCGGGCGATCAGGCTTTGCATCTCCCACTGGTCGGGGAGGCTGCACGAGCGTCCTGTTCGGGTCCAGTCAGACAACGCCACGGCGGTGGCTTATATGAACCATCAGGGTGGAACGAGAAGCGCGGCAGGAGTGGCCCACATTCTGCGGTGGGCGGAGCTTCACGTGCCGGCAATCTCCGCCGTTCACATCCCGGGCGTAGAGAACTGGCAGGCGGACTATCTCAGTCGCCAGAAGTTGGATCAGGGAGAGTGGTCTCTGCATCCGGAGGTGTTCCGCCAGATTTGTCAGAGATGGGTCACGCCAGACGTGGATCTTCTGGCATCCCGGCTCAACCGGAAGGGGCAGACCTTCGTGAGCAGAACAAGGGATCCGCTGGCGGACGCGGCGGATGCCCTCGTGGCTACGTGGTCTCGGTACCGGCTGCTCTATGCCTTCCCTCCACTCCCGTTACTCCCGCGCCTGCTGCGTAGGGTAGAGGCTGAAGGGATCCCAACCATTCTGGTAGCGCCAGATTGGCCTCGCCGTTCTTGGTACGCCGACGTGGTGCGGATGGTGGTCGACGTCCCCTGGCGGCTCCCGCTTCGCGAGGACCTGCTCTCTCAGGGCCCCATCTTGCACCCTGCTTTACCCTCGCTGGCTTTAACGGCCTGGCTATTGAGTCCCAGGTGTTAAAGGATAGGGGACTCTCTGAGTCCGTCATTCCCACTATGCTCAAGGCGCATAAGGCCACTTTGCGGAAGGTCTATCACCGCACTTGGAAGGGCGAAGCGGGGGATCGGAACCCCCGTTCTTTCTCGATGGCTCGGGTGCTGGCCTTCCTTCAGCAAGGCCTAGTTCACAAGCTGGCGTTGAGCACGCTTAAGGGGCAGATTTCTGCCCTGGCAATTCTTTTTCAGCGTCCCTTGGTTCCCTGGTTCGTACCTTTGTCCAGGGCGTTTGTCATGTCTCCCCCTAGGTTTGGTCGCCTTTGGTGCCGTGGGACCTTAATCTGATCCTTTCTGTGTTACAGAAGCCACCTTTCGAAAATATCAGGAAAATTTCCCTGCAACTGCTTTCGCAGAAAGTGGCCTTTCTGGTGGAAATAACATCCGCTAGGCGGGTGTCTGAGCTTGCGGCTCTGTCCTGTAGGTCCCCGTACTTGGTCCTGTACAGGGACAAGGAGGTTTTGCGTCCCTCTCCCTCCTTACCAAAGGTGGTCTCTTTGTATCACATCAATGAGGACATTGTCCTTCCTTCGCTGTGTCCGCGCCCGTCTCATCCTAAGGAGGTTGCCTTGCACTCCCTGGATGTGGTTAGGGCGTTGCGAGTGTATCTGCCAGCCACGGCCTAGTTTCGGAGGTCCAATGCGCTTTTTGTCGCGGTGGATGGTCCGCGCAAGGGACTGTCGGCCTTGTGGGCCACCATTTCACTTTGGATACGTCAGACAGTGACCCGTGCGTATGCTGTTCGGGGCCAGGAGCCCCCCTTTCCGGTCACGGCTCACACTACCAGGGCCATTAGTACTTCCAGGCCTTTCCGTCACCAGGCTTCGGTTTCTCAGGTGTGCAAGGCGACCACTTGGACTTCGGTGCACACTTTTTCTAAGTTTTACAGAGTTGATGTTGCAGCTTCTTCTGATGATGCTTTCGGCCGCAAAATTTTGCAGGCTGTGGTGTGAGGCGCGTCTGGCACCTCCCGGAGAACTCTTTTGTTGGGCACTGTTGTTCTTGTTGCCCACCCCTCGTTGTGACACTGCTTTGGGACATCCCCACATGTCAAGAATGAGAGGCTGCGTCTGTCAATGAACGATTTGAGAAAATTAGTATTTTTTTTGACTTACCGTAAAATCCTTTTCTCTGAGTTCAATATTCTTTTCTCAATATCTTCTTTCGTCTGAGACACAGAAGAGCTTCTGGTCAGTGTAGTCAGGTGGCTGTGCCCACCAATAACCGCTCCCTTTGCATGCATTGTGTTGGTACACAGCCTTGTTGGGTGGGCAGTGGATGAAGGTGATCATAACCTATAAGTGCAGTGGGGACTGGGGAGGGTGCTGTGATTTAGTCCACCTTTTTTTTTTTTTTTTTTTTTTTTTTTTTTTTAATTTTTATGTATTAAATGGTAATCCTTCATTTTTAATACAGGTTGCACAGATCACTGGATTTGTAGGACATTATGGGTTTTCACCAGAAAGTGCACAGCTGTAGCTCTTTGCTTTCAGGCTGTCTCCCTCTAATTGAAACACTGTATGGAGCCCTACAGACAAGGGAGAGAGATGAACAGTGGAGGGGGAATGAGTTGGTACTCCCAAAGCTGGCCATACATTCACTGTTCCAATTTCAGGCGCATCCTGATGAACCGGGACAAGGGCGCAGTGGGTTGTGTCTTGCTAATGTTGCTGTTGTCTTTTGCTTGGAGCCGTGAATCGCCCAGCTGGATCCTCCCCGCCAGGCTCACTGCACATTCCAAGCTATGGAAGGGGCGAAGGTGCAGAACGCCATTTTTCTTGCTGGATGTACTGTGATTGATTTACTAAAACTGGAGAGTGTAAAATCTGCGGCAGCTCTGCATAGAAACCAATCGGCTTCCAGGTTTTTTGTCGAAGCTTAATTGTACAAGCTGAAGTTAGAAGCTGATTGGCTACCATGCACCAGATTTTGTGCTCTTTGGTTTTAGTAAATAAACCCCATTGCATCCTCTTCTGTGTGCTAGGGGGACCCCTCCATTCAGCACTACGCCTGCCCAGGTATTTGACTAACTCTTCTGTGCAGCCTGTGACCCTTTTTATTGGCTCCCTTTTGGAGGCATCAGCTTTATTTTATGGGGGTGCAGGATGGAAAGACTGCGGTGTGTTTCAAACTTTTGTTCCCAATTATAACCTCTTTATTTTAAGTATGTTCAGTTCTCTTAATCTGGAATTTGTAAACCATTACCCAGGAATGTAATTAAAACTGGTTTTAGGTAAACCCAACTTTTAATGTGTATTTATAGGCAGTTCTAATTGCAGTTTGTTATATTTATATTCTATTTTAGGCTACAAGTAGGCTTACTGATGACAGTTGGTTTTCTGAACAGAGTCCGCTTTGTCTGTGGAAAATACCATGGATACTCAAAGCTTGCATATCTTTCATTTCAATTTGCTTCAGAAGCCCTTGTCTGTAAATTTCTCCCCAAAAATCACTTTAACCACTTCAGTACCAGGCAATTTACCCCCCTTCCCGACCAGACCAATTTTCAGCTTTCAGTGCTGTTGCATTTTGAATGACAATTGCGCGGTCATGTGACACTGTACCCATATGACATTTTTATAATTTTTTCCCCACAAATAGAGCTTTCTTTTCTCTAGATCATCTTGATGGTTTGTATGTTTTTTTTTTTTTTTTTTTCAAAATTTTCGGTCATCAAACTTTGTAAATAAGTAAGTTTTCTCCTTCACTGATACTGAGGGGCACTGATGAGGCAGTACTGATTGGCTGCGACACTGATGGGCACTTATAGGCGGCACTGATGGGCACTCATAGGCGGCACTGATAGCACTGTTAGGAAGGCACTGGCAGGCATCACATATAGGCACAGTGCCATCCCTATAGTGCATTGAATGCTCATTACCTGGTGGTCTAGGGTGGGCTCCCTGGTGGTCCCTGGGTGGCTTCCTGATGGGCTCCCTGGTGGTCCCTGGATGGGCTCCCTGGTGGTGATCCTGGGGGGGGGGGGGGGCTGCACTGATAATCAGCACAGACCCCCCTTGTCAGAAGAGCTGCCGACTGGCTCTCCTCTACTCGTGTCTGCAGATGCGAGTAGAGGAAACACTGATACATGGCTCTTCCTATTTACACTGTGATCAACCGTGATTGGTCACGGCTGATCACATGGTAAAGATTTTCTGATGAAAGCTCTTTACCGAGATTGGTAATGTGGTGTGTCAGACTGAAATACTGCATCACCGATCGCGGGTTATCCACGTCCGGTCAGGATAACTGAACCACCGCCCGGCCGTCATTTGTCTATATGCTGGG
This sequence comes from Glandirana rugosa, assembly GCA_018402905.1. Lineage (NCBI taxonomy): Eukaryota > Metazoa > Chordata > Amphibia > Anura > Ranidae > Glandirana > Glandirana rugosa. The sequence continues at coordinate 458,655 of BLSH010147574.1, forward strand.
TGGGCAGTGGTTAAGGGCCAGTTTACACTGCAGTTTAGTATGAGATCAGATGTGATTCACACCGCACTGCAGTGCAAATCTCATGCGATCTCTGTGCAATGCGATTTCAGCCATACAGATAGTATGGCTGAATTTGCATCGCATTCGGAAAAAACTTGGACAGGACCCTTTTTTGGTCCTGAGCAGAATGTGATCGCATGGATGTTCACACCCATGTGATCCGATTCCTGTCCGAGTTTGCAGTTCGCACTGTGATATGTGAACTGATTTGGGGGTGTCCTTGGCTTTCTATTGACACTCCCTGCAGTTTGCATATGGCAGTGTGAATTGCCTGCAAGTCGGGTGCGATGCGGGTATTCACAGGGTTCCCGCATCGCACCAGTGTGAACCGGCCCTTAGTCTTGCTGGGTTTTTTTTTTTTCCTTCTCTTTTTGTTTATTTGTTGTGGAGGTTGGCAACATTAGTACAGTATAGTGTAAATAAATTACATCATGGACAAAGCGGCAAGGGCCACCATGGATTACCATATTTCCTCACCTGAGTCTAGGGCTGCAACTAACGATTATTTTCAGAATTGATTAGTTGGAGATTACTGGTTCTATTAATAGGATAATAACCTTAAAGTGTGATGTATAATTTAGTTAATATGTAAAGTTTAAAAAGAGGCAATTTATTCTTAAATATCTCTATGCAGTGGTAAATCTAAATAACTAACTATTAGGTTTGGGAGCAAAATCTCTAATCCACTCTGAGAATAATAGACAGAAGAGCTATTCTGTATGTATTATTAGTAGAGTTGAGCGAACTTCTAGAAGTCCGGGTTCTGCTGGTTCGGCCGAACTTCGGGACAAAGTCCGAGTTCGGGTCCGGACAGAACCCGAACTTTGTCCCGGACCCCGAACCCCATTGAAATCAATGGGGACCCGAACTTTTAGGCACAAAAATGGCTGTAAAATAGTCCTGGAAAATCCTAGAGGTCTGCAAAAGGAAGGAAATGGGGGTAAGGATGGGACAAGTGCCCTACAAAGAAATGGGGACAGGGAAATAACTAAAAGCATTTTTTAAAAAAATAAAAACATAAAAAAAGCAAAAAAGGTGGATGTGGACCATCTTCAAACTGGGTCTGAAAAGTATTAATTAACGGTAGAAGCCATATAACTGTTCTAAAATCATCTTCAAACTGTGTCAAAAAAGTATAAATAAGCCGGGAGAACCCATATCACTGTTCTGCAAACATCTGGAAACTGTGTGTGTCACTTTAAATAAAACCGGGACTAACTGAACTACTGTTCTGCAAACATATGCAAAGTCTGTGTGTCACTTTAAATGAAACTGGGACTAACTGAACTACTGTTCTGCAAACATCTGGAAAGTCTGTGTGTCACTTTAAATGAAACCGGGACTAACTGAACTACTGTTCTGCGAACATCTGGAAAGTCGTTTGGGTACAACGTCGCACGACCGCGCAATTGTCAGTTAAAGCGACGCAGTGCCGAATCGCAAAAAGTGCTCTGGTCCTAAAGTGTGAAATACTTCCGGGGATGAAGTGGGTAAAGTATTTTTTTTTTTTTTTAAACAACAAACATGTTATACTTGCCTGCTCTGTGTAATGGTTTTACACAGAGCAGCCTGGATCCTCCTCTTCTAGGGTCCCCCACCGACGCTTCTGGCTCCTCCTGCCTTCAGAGTGTCCCAATATCAATCTGCAAAGTGTAATATAGAGTGCGCCTATAGTAAGGTAAAAAAACTTCTAACTTTAGGCTCCATTTACACGGGAAGCTATGTTAACCTCCCCTAAACGATTTTTTTTTTTTTGACAGCTAGAAGCTGGCATCTAAAACGGCCGTTTTGCATGCAGCGTTTGCATCTAGGAGCGTTTTTGAAGAAAAATTGTTTTTTTTTCAAATGGAAACGTCTGTAAATGAAACGGTCCTAGACACGAGTTACCGCGTTTAGGCGTGTTTAGCGGCATTTACAAGCTGTTTGGCGTTTCAAATGCCTCTGAACTGGCGTCTGAACCCATTTTTTGCGTTCTAAAAAAAGCCTTTAACCACTTCAATACTATGCACTTAGAACACTTTACTACCAGACCAATTTTCAGTTTTCAGTGCTGTTGCGCTTTGAATGACAATTGCGCGGTCGTGCGCCGCTGCACCCAAACAGATTTTTTATCATTTTGTTCCCACAAATAAAGCTTTCTTTTGGTGGTATTTGATCACCCCTGCGGTTTTTATTTTTTGCGCTACAAATAAAAAAAGACCGAAAATTCTGAAAAAAAAAAATTCTCTATTTTTGTCACAAAACATTGTAAATAAGTAAATTTTCTCCATCACTGGTGGGCACTGATGAGGCTACACTGACGGGCACTGATTTGGCAGTAGTGATTGGCACTGATGAGGTGGCACTGATGATGAGACACTTATATGCAGCGATGATGAGCACTGTTAGGCGGCACTGATAAGCAGCACTGACGGGTACTGAGAGGTGGCACTGATATACAGCACTGATGGGCACTGATATGCAGCACTGACGGACACTGCTAAGCGGCACTGATGGGCACTAATAGACAGCACTGATTGGCATGCATAGGCGGCACTGGGCACTGATAGGTGAGCACTGGTAGGTGGCAATGGTGGGCACTGATATGTGGCACTGGTATGTATTGATAGGGGCACTGGTGGGCATATACATTGATAGGGGCTCATTCCCTGGTGGTCTAGGGTGGCATCTGAAGGTGGCACTGAGTGCCATCCACATTGGGCAGTATGTCACTTACCTGGTGGTCTAGGGGGGTCTCCCTGGTGGTCCAGATCGGCTCCCTGGTGGTCCCTGGTTGGGACGGCTTTCCTATATTACACTGTGACCAGCCGTGATTGGTCACGGCTGGTCACATGGTAAAGTGCTTCGGATCGAAGCGCTTTACAGAGATTGGTATTGCGGGGGTTCAGGCTGACCTCCCACACCACCGATCGCTGCGATGCGCGCCACCCCGGGCGCGCAGCGGCTTGTTATCCTGAGGATGTCATATGACGTCCAGTCAGGATAACTGAGCCACTTCCCCGCCGTCATTCGGCAGCTGAAAAAAATGCCCAAATGCCTCTAAACGTCTGTTTACCAGCAGCAGTGTAAATGAGGCCTTAGAACCACTCACTTCCTGCCCAGGACTACATGTCCCATGAGGCATTGCTCCTCACACATTCACAAGTTCTCAGACTCTTACTGACATGAATGGATGGTGTACTGAGCTGTATGTGTGCTGCACTGTATTTCCTGATATGGAAACAAATAATGCATTCTGTATGCAGGCCAACTAATCGGATGGCCAATTTAATCGATTATCAAAATAGTTGACAACTATTTTCATAATCGCTTAGTTGTTTTGGCCCTTCACTGCAACCCTATGGCTCCCTCCACATTGTCTTCCCACTCTCTGACCTTACTGTGGTTTATTATGTAATACTGTAGTAAAGTTTTTGATGTGGTTGATGCAGTTTCTTGCTTGTTATGCAGAAGAGATAACTTCCAGCCAATGGCTAAAGTATGTTTCCTCTCAAGTTTGACTTGCATGTTTGTACCAATTACCCTAAAGATATGAAATGCAAAGGCAGTCCTACTACTTTCATAAAGGGTTCAGCAAGATTGACTAAACTTACACAATAAGAAGCTGATCTGTGTATATGCTAACCTCAAACTTTGATTTAGGGCTCAGTGTGAAAAATGTAGACGATTATTGCTAACTAATAATTCCAAAAAATGTTTTTTTTAATTGTTTTTTTTTTAAACAATGACCAGCTGACGAGGTTAACCACTTCAGCCCCGGAAGGATTTGCCCCCTTCCTGACCAGAGCACTTTTTGCGATTCGGCACTGCGTCGCTTTAACTGATAATTGCGCGGCCGTGCGACGCTGTACCCAATAAAAATTGACATCCCTTTTTTCCCACAAATAGAGCTTTCTTTTGGTGGTTTTTGATCACCTCTGCGGTTTTTATTTTTTGTGCTATAAACAAAAAAATTGCAACAATTTTTTGAAAAAAAAAAAACAAACTTTTTTTTTTTTTACTTTTTGCTAGAACACATATCAAAAAAAAAAAAAAAAAA
>BLSH010147574.1:466763-479036 GCA_018402905.1 Glandirana rugosa
TATATTATATATATATATATATATATATATATATATATATATATATATATATATATATATATATATATATATATATATGTGTATATATATATATATATATATATATATATTATAATATATTGTGTGTGTGAGCTTTTCCATTTTAACATATAGCTGTCAGTATTGAAGGCAAGCCTGGACACCCCATCTTCTTATGTCTCAGACTTCCATCTAAGAACAGGACAAAGGCAACAAATTATTCATTGCATTTCATTTGCATTGATTTAGAAATCTAAAGGAAGTACCATTAGACGCTATGGATGTGTTTCTAGACTATCATTCTGCTTAACAATCTAATGATGTCTTTATAACAATGGTATAATTAGGCCTTCAGGATGTTCATTCCAGGAGCCAGAAAAAGCAAGCACTCCTAAGAAGTCTTAGCACACGCGGTTCCATTGATATCAATAAGTATTGGCAAGATTAGAACATCAGATCAAAAAGCTTCTATATCTCCATGGGGAGGGCCATTTTACCAGACAGTAAGTATGGGAAACTCTAACCGCAATGCAAACAGAAATAAAAACACTGAGGAGAGGAAGCCCTTGGTGAGATTTGTATTTTGGCACCCCTGTTGCAAATTTTCCCATATTTCCTATCTGATAAAAGCTTTGTCATCAAAAGTAAAGGAAAAGGTTTTGGTTTATAATATATTTAAAATTGTAATAAGTATTATCTACTTCACTATCTACTACACTAAGCAGAGTCCATTGTAAATTGGCATCAAATTAGCTTAAAAGCTTACTTTTTAACAACCATTGTCTCAATTTAATTAGTATTTGCAGATAGGGTTAAGGCGGCCATAGGCAGAGCATTTTTCTTTCCTGCAAGAAAATTGCTTGATTCCCCCATCAACACAAGCAGTGTTGATGGGGCAATTTCTCCTGGGGAGCCATTGTGTTCTCTCAGTTGGTAGAGCCGTCCTCGCTGGGGGAACACAGATTATTGCTAGCGGCTACAATAGTGGCTAGCAATCATGGCATGTAAAATTTGACAGGCTGCTTGTACCCAAGTTTGGTATATTAAACCTGCCCATACATGTTTTGAATCGCGGCCGGTCCCTGCTGAATCAGCCAAGATTCAAGCCATCTGTGGCCGGCTTAAAGAGTAGCTCCAGCCTGGGGGGGGGAAATAAGTCAGAAGCTACAAATACTGTAGCTGCTGACTTTTAATATAAGGACACTTACCTGTTCATGGATTCTGCGATGTTGGTATCCCAAGTTGAATCGTCAGTTGGCTTTGGGTGCAGGTGCCAGCGTTGTAAGTAAGGGAAACCGGCCGTGGAGCCTTCACAGCTGGTTTGCTGCTGCACATGCGCAGGTCACGCTGTGCTTTCTGAACGGTCCCACCATCTTCTGGGACCTGTGTGCCCCCCAGAAGGCAGCGGGGGGACGGAGGAGGGGCTGCAAATGCACGTAGACAGGCGATCTTACCCAGAAGTGGGAGCGGGTACCTGTCAAGACCAGGTACCCCCCCACAAAAAGCACCAAATGTGGCGGGGGCGGTGCGAACAAGCAAAGCTTCATCTTTTAGGTTGAGCTCCCCCATGGGTTGTGGTGCTATAAGTTTTATATAACACCCCAACATACTAAAGCACCGCAAATGCATTGCAGCTCACCAAAATGCACTGCAACACACCATAGTGTGTGTGTTGTGCAACAAATATTATGACATGTCCGATTCTTGGGACGTTTTGGTGCATTGGCAGCTTATTTGTTTCTTTAGGCTTCCTTACCATGCAACATAATACATGCTTTTTCATATGGGCGAATGCATTTCAAAAAGATAATTGTAACTGGCTTTTCTTATTAATGACTTTTGGTAGGAAATTCTAGCGGGAGTGCCTGGTTCATACACCTGCATTAAGTTGTAATGTTGGTTACATTTAAGATGCCACACTAAAAACAAGGTGTGAATTGATGTGTGGGCTAGGTCCATGTTTTTATCCCTTTGATGGGATTAAAAAAAATAAAATAATAATTTTATATGTAATATGAACACAACCTATGCATTGCCCTCCTCCTACTTATTCTGACTAATCTGTATAAAAAAAGATCTGTGTCCTTACCTATTTTGAATGTGCTTCAGTCTGGTTATGTGATCCCACAGCTCCGGCTCCCCTTTTTCAGTCAGCGGCTGCTGCAGGGAAGAGGAGGGAGCCTTGGCAATGGCTGAGCTGTGGGTGACGCCACGGCTTTTGGAATTTAGAGCTGTTGCCGAGCGCTTCCTTACACAGAGATTCAGGATCCTGTGACTGGGCCAGAACAGATTAATAATAGGCAAGTATACAGATATATATATTTATATTTTATACAGGTTGGGGGGGGGGCATTTTTAAGAACTGCTATATTTATGGTTTTCTTCCACTTTATTTATTGGTTCATATTTCTGTGTGACTGTTGATGCATCTCTTCTGCAGACATCTCCCCATCTTTGAACCCTGTGGTGGCAGCAAGCACAAGTGGCACAGGGAGTAACAGCGGCGGAGGTGGTCATCCGGAATATGTTGCCTTTATCTTGGTCCCCATATTTTTCATCATGGGTCTGTTGGGGGTTCTGATCTGTCACATCCTCAAGAAGAAAGGATATCGCTGCACTACAGCAGAACCTGAAGAAGAAGAGAAAATCTCAGTAGAAAAGATAGGTAAGCCACTTTATTCTGCATACCAATCCCCTGGCTTAGGATGCATTTATCGTCTGCATTAATTTGCTAATGAATGCTTACACTGCCATGACTTGTTTTGGCTGCTGACAGGTTAGGTCTTGAAAGGAATCCCACATTTCTCTTTCCATTATAACATTTTTGCATATCCACTAATGTTTTTTTTTTCTATTTAGAATTAAAATAAATACCTTGCAAGTTGTGCAATTACTGCACATTACTTGTGTTTGTCTCCTTTTTTTTTCTTAGCAGTGCTATTTAGAATGGTAGTGGGCAGCATACCTAAACTGCAATGCTTGTTTGCGTTTTATTTGCCATTGAGATGCCTTGGTAGCCCATTCAGGGCCAATTCACACTACGTGCGGTGCCGTTGACAGGCGTTTTATTGCACCTTATAACGTCACCGAAGGGACACACATTCACCCTGCAGCACAACCCAATGCACCGGTCTGCATTAAGTTGTAATGTTGGTAACGTTTAATATGCCACACTAAAAACGAGGTGTGAATCGATGTGTGGGCTAGGTCATGTTTTTATTCCTCTGATGGGATTAAAAAACTGCCCGGCATGCAGTTAATGAAGTGCACATTTTGTACACTTCAGATAAATTTGGTACAAAACAAAAAAAGAGGGATGGGGTGGCGCACTGATTAATGCACCACACTGCCCCCTATCTATCCATCAACACAGGGTGGCCAGAGTGCTGAATTGCTCTGGCAACTCTGTGATTTAACAGCGTTGCAGTAAGAATTGGCCCTCCAAATAAATTATCTGCTTCATGCACACAAAATATTGCAATGCAATAAATTTGAATTGCGTCTGTCTCAATATCAACCTCCCGTAATCCTTTGTGCAGGGCCTCCATTGCTTTTTACAATTCTTAAAGGCCTAATACTTACCTGAGCTCCCTCTTGATCCTGTAATGTCCACGAGAGCCTTAGCTCTCTGGGGACTCACACTCCTAATTGGCTCCCGCTGCTGCCAAAAGCCAATCAGCAGACAGAAGGGACGGGGCCAAGCTGCGGTTCTGTGTGTGAATGGACACACAGAGCCGCGGCTCAAGAACGCGCCTGCTTGGGCGCCCCCAGAATAAGCTTTTTGCTGTGCCCTGGCAGAAGAGAGTTGCCAGGTGCTGGTATGGGGTCCGAGAAGAGGAGGATCCGAGCTGCTCTGTGCAAAACCATTGCTCAGAGCAGGTAAGTATAACATATTTGTTCTAAAAACACCCCCCAAAAAACAAAGGTTTAATATCTCTTTAATGAAGCTTTTAGCAGGCTTTGAGCAGCTTTATTGCAGCTTTTAAAGAAACAGTTGCTAGAGATTTAAACTGCTACGGGTTACCTCTCCTGCAGCTGTACTTTCCGACTGCAGTAGAGGGCAGTGTGGTGTGCGTTTCTGTGCATCACACAATTCCTTTTATTTTTTTTTTTTGTAGAAACTTTTTTTGAAATGCACAAAAGTGAAATGATAAGTTGCTGTACTGAAACTTGCATTCCTGAATGGTGCACTGCGATAGAATGCAGCATGTCTGCATTTAAATGCTGTAGCGCAGGTTGCATTGCAGTGTGAAGAAGACACACTTGCAGTTGTTTTCTGTGTGTCCTAGCAGTGACCGGCATATGACCGTGCGGTAAAACTCCGGTCACCGCACAAAGTGTGAATTAGCCCTTACTGCGATCCCCACTGTTACTTTTAAACAAGTTGCAGGCTTTTAACAAGACGTGTTGAAGCACTGAAGCCTGTTGGCAGCTAAGTGACATTCAGCACTTCCATTTAAATTTGTGTTAACACTCACAATCTGGAACTTAATGATACTTTAAAGGCTTGCCAACACCAGGCATTCAAAAGGCGATCCTTCCACCTCCTGAACTTTCATTTTATTTTTAAATTGAATGGGCATTTCATATGTAAATGCAATGCTGCAAGCCAAGCGTTTGGCTCATGGCTGCGACGTGGCCCCATTCACTTGAACGGATGGCGTTGGATGGCATACTGCCCAGCGAATGCGCTGGGGGTATACGTTTTGTTGGGAAACAAACAGGGTGGATTTGATTTAAATCACTAGTAAAAAGGCTTGATTTTAATCAACGGGATTTCAATCATAATTTTTAAAGAGCAACTGTCATCATCTCTGTCCTGCAGCGGCTCTTCCTCTGACCCGCTGGTGACTCACCGACAGTTGCATTGACTTTAATGGGACGGCTGGTGATGCGGCAGTGACACAACAAGGGATGTGGTGGCAGCAGGTGAGTGGATGCCCGCTAACAGGTGCTGCCATGATGGATCTGAAATGACAGGTGCTCTTTAAATGTAAGGACTTATTCTTGCTGGTAGTTAGAATTTTTAATATTTGCAAACAAAATGAAGGTTTCCTATTTAGAATAATAAACTGTCAGGTTATAGTAAAGCAGCGATATCCAAACCGATTTAATCATACAGTTTGTAGTGTACATAGATTTGCAAAGCAATGGTATAAAGGAATATTCCTGAAACTTTGTTTTATCTCATGCTTACTGTGACATTGTGTGAATGCATCAAAGCAGTGCATGTTATCTCAATTGCATTCATTTAATGAGTTGACCAAAAATGTAAATATTGCAAAATATACAGCCTCGTGCTACATAACTAAGCTCCATTTCATGCTGAATAAACTCAATTATCAATGTATTCCATATAGAAAACTATCTTTTAGATAGATTTTTACTCCAAAAGCATTTTATTAAAATTGATAAAAATCAAAAAAATTCATTTAAAAAAAAATCAGATTTTTTTTTTTTTTTATTTGTTAAGAAAAAAAAAAGATTGATTTTTATCCACCCTGGAGCATTGTGGCGGCAGCATGTGTACAGCCCCGAGGGGCTGCCTTTTTAGATGGACGGTCATGGGGAGGTAAAACCGCAGCTCAGGCACCCATAGAGCTATATGCATTGAATTTGTTTTCGAACAGCATGTGGCTCACTGACCATAAAAAAAAAATCTTGATTGGTGACATCGGTCTGGGATTACTTTTTAATCTAAATGATTTTAAGACCTAAAGCCCCTCAGTGTGTTTAGCTACAGGTCGTTTTTTGTGTCCAGAACACCAGCAATGATCACATCACACGCTCCAGTTCTGTCTGTAAAAACAGAAAAAAACTCACTGGACATTTAGAAATGATTTGTCGCTATGGTTAGCTGGAAGTTGATGGAAATTAGATTAACTGCTGCTGAAAGAATATTGGAATCCTTCCCCCTAACAGTATTTCACTAGCAATCTTCCCCTGCAGGTGCATTCTGCTGCATTGTGGCGACTGTGCCATTTATTTTACTTTGAAATATTAACTTACTTTCTCTTCATCAGAGATGCAAGATGAATGTGCAGACACCACGAATGACACCGTTGGACACATTGTAAGCTACATCATGAAAAATGAAGGTATGCATCTCCTATTACACAATGATAGTACAGAAATAGTAATTTTCTACCTTATTTCAAGAAATATTGTATTGTTTATTAAAAGTTGACTATTGTAAGCACCCCGGGCAGTTATATAGTTTGTCCCATCCCTTGTAACTGAAATGTTTGCAGGAGAGAAAATGGAATTCATATACTGACCACTAGCCACAATTATTGTCTTGCAAAATACAGTGCGGGAAAAAAAAAAAAGTATTTGATCCCCTGCTGATTTTTGTACGTTTGCCCACTGATAAAGTATTGATCAGTAATTTTAAACGAGAAGTAAAAAATTTCAGCCCTTCAGATTTCAACCCGCTCTTTGCTGAAAACAGGGTCACAGGAGTGCAAAATGAACTGCACTCCTGTGATCCATAGGAGAAGTACAGCCAAATGAGCTTTGGCTATACTTCTCTTTTCATAGTAGGTTCATTTTAACAGTGAGAGACAGACAGATTAACAAATCTATCCAGAAAAATGAATTTCAAAAAAGTTATAAATTGATTTACATTTTAATGAGTTAAATAAGTATTTGATCCCCATCAAGCAGCAAGATTTCTGGCTCCCAGGTGTCTTCTATACAGGTAACTAGCTGAGATTAGGAACACTCTTAAAGGGAGTGCTCCAAATCTCAGCTTGTTACCTGTATAAAAGACACCTGTCCACAGAAGCAATCAATCAATCCGATCCCAATCTCTCCACCATGGCCAAGACCAAAAAGCTGTCCAAGGATGTCAGGGACAAGAATGTAGACCTATGCAAGACTGGAATGGGCTACAAGACCATCGCCAAGCAGCTTGGTGAGAGTGTGATAACAGTTGGTGCGATTATTCACAAATGGAAGAAACAAAATAACTGTCAATCTCCCTCGGTGTGGGGCTCCATGCAGGATCTCACCTTGTGGAGTTTCAGTGATCATGAGAACGGTGAGGAATCAGCCCAGAACTACACGGGAGTATCTTGTCAATGATCTCAAGGCAGCTGGGACCATAGTCACCAAGAAAAGATTGGTAACACACCACGCCATAAAGGACTGAAATCCTGCAGCGCCCGTAAGGTCCTCCTGCTCAAGAAAGTACAGGTACAGACCCTTCTGAAGTTTGCTAATGAACATCTGAATGATTCAGTGGAGAACTGGGTGAAAGTGTTGTGGTCAGATGAGACCAAAATCAAGCTCTTTGGCATCAACTCAACTCACCGTGTTTGGAGGAGGAGGAATGCTGCCTATCCCAAGAACACCATCCCCACCATCAAACATGGAGGTGGAAACATTATGCTTTGGGGTGTCTTTTGCTAAGGAGACAGGACAACTTCATCACATCAAATTGACGATGGACGGGGTTATGTACCGTCAAATCTTGGGTGAGAACCTCCTTCCCTATTGAAAATCAGTTGTGGATGGGTATTCCAGCATAATGACCCAAAAACACATGGCCAAAGCAACAAAGGAGTGGCTCAAGATGAAGCACATTAAGGTCTTGGAGTGGCAGAGTCAGTCTCCAGACCTTCAGGTCAAAAGTTAGTAATAATCTCTTAATGTGTTTACAATGAAACTGAACTTCTCTTTATACCGTGCCTTGAAAAAGTATTCATACCCCTTGAAATTTTCCACATTTTGTAAATGTGGAATCATCAATCAAAAACGTAAATGTATTTTATTGGGATTTGATGTGATAGACCAACACAGAGTGGCACATAATTGTGAAGTGGAAGGAAAATGATAAATTGTTTTCCAAATTTTTTACAAATAAATATCTGAAAAGTGTTGCATGCATTTGTATTCAGCCCCCTTTACTCTAATACCCCTAGCTAAAATCTAGTGGAACCAATTGCCTTCAAAAGTCACCTAATTAGTAAATAGAGTCCACCTGTGTGTAATTTAATCTCAGTATAAATACAGCTGTTGTGTGAAGCCCTCTGAGGTTTGTTAGAGAACTTTAGTGAACAAACAGCATCATGAAGGCCAATGAACACACCCGACAGGTCAGGGATAAAGTTGTGGACACGTTTAAAGTGGAGAGAGGTATAAAAAAAATATCCCAAGCATTGAAAATGGAAAGAGTATGGCACAACTGCAAACCTACCAAGACATGGCCGTCCACCTAAACTTACAGGCCGGGCAAGGAGAGCATTCATCAGAGAAGCAGGCAACAAGTCCATAGTAACTCTGGAGGAGCTGCAGAGATCCACAGCTCAGGTGGAAGAATCTGTCCATAGGACAACTTTTTAGACCCTCCACAAATTTGGCCTTTATGGAAGAGTGGCAAGAAGAAAGCCATTGTTGAAAGAAAGCCATAAGAAGTCTTGTTTGTGGGAAGCCATGTAGGGGACACAGCAAACATGTGGAAGAAGGTGCTCTGGTCAGATGAGACCAAAACATTTTTGGCCTAAAAGCAAACCGCTATGTGTGGCGGAAAACTCACACTGCACATCATCCTGAGCACACCATCCCCACTGTGAAACATGGTGGTGGCAGCATCATGTTGTGGCTATGCTTTTCTTCAGCAGGGACAGGGAAGCTGGTCAAGTTGATGGGAAGATGGATGGAGCCAAACACAGGGCAATCTTAATCTTAGAAGAAAACCTGTTAGTTTGCAAAAGACTTGAGACTGGGGGGAGGTTCACCTTCCTGCAGGACAACGACCCTAAACATACAGCCAGACCTACAATGGAATGGTTTAGATCAAAGCATATTCATGTGTTATATTGGCCCAGTCTAAGTTCAGACCTAAATCCAATTCAGAATCTGTGACAAGACTTGAAAATTGCTGTTCACAGACGCTCTCCATCCAATCTGACAGAGCTTGAGCTTTTTTGCAAAGCAGAATGGACAAAAATGTCACTCTCTAGATTTGCAAAGCTGATTAAGACGTCTCCAAAAAGACTTGCAGCTGTAATTGCAGGGAATGGCGGTTCTACAAATTATTGACTCAGGGGGGGCTGAATACAAATGCACCCACACTTTTCAGATATTTGTAAAAAAATGTTGAAAAGCATTTATAATTTTCCTTCCACTTCATAATTATGTGCCACTTTGTGTTGGTCTATCACACAAAATCCCAATAAAATACATTCACATTTTTGATTGTAACATGACATTTCAAGGGGTATGAATACTTTTTCAAGGCACTGTAAATGGAAATCAAGTGTCAGAACATTGTCAGAGAGATGGTGTATTTTCCCTATAGTACGTCAGGGGTTGTCTGGGATCTGGTTACTCGGCTCTCATATGTTTAACTGTTTTCTTGTCTTTGCAGCTAATGCTGATGTTCTGAAAGCCATGGTCGCAGACAACTCGGCGGTAGGAGACAACAGCGTGTTTGACCCAGAGACGTAAGTCTAACATTAAAGCTAGGTTCACACTGCTGCGATCAGATTTTGATCCAACTTTGTGTGTGATTTACCTGAAGCAACTTGGATGTGATTTGCATATTCTGTGGGGCCAGAATCCCGCTGGAACCGCACCAAAGTAGCAAAGGACCCTTTTGCAAAATCATGGCAAACTGCGTTGATGTGAACAGGCATCATTGAAAACAATGTCATTTTCATTGTGCAATTCTATGTGACTCAAGTCGCTTCTGAAATCGCACTAGTGTGAACCAGGCCTAAGACAGTCAGCTGAATAAACTTCTTATTGGAAAATATGCTTGTTTATTTTAAAGAGGACCATCTTTGATGTACTGTAAGTAATTTCCAATGATCTTAGCATTTTAACATTTTAAAAAGGACTATTTCCTTAAATAAAGGGATACCAAATACAGACTCCAGATAAAAACAAGTACAGAGACACAATAAAGGAGGAAAAGGGGACCCTGCCAGTAGGGACTTCCCAATATGAATATGCTGTTTTTCAAAATTATTTTGAATTGGCAAATTAAAAAATAAAATACACAATTTTGTCAAAAGTATTGGGGCACCTGTCTTTACATGCACATGAACTTTAATGGCTATAACAGCTTCAACTCCTCTGGGAAGGCTGTCCACAAGGTTTAGAAGTGTGTACAGAGGCGTAACTAGAACCCTGCCTCCCTCTTGCCCGCTGGGGCACGCTTCCAGCAAGCTCTGTGACTGCTGTGTCCTTCGGACACAGCTGATCATAGATCACGTTAAAGGGCCAATCACAGCGGCCCTTCTTCCAGCTGATCACATGTAAACAGACTTGCCAGTGATCAGCAGTCCTTTCCTCCCACTCTGAGCCTATGTGAGGAAAAGAGAGCCGTTAACCGGCAAGACTGTCAGTACATTGTTTACACTGATGATCAGGACTCTGATCATCAGTGTGCTGATCATCAGTGCAGCCTATCAGTGCTCATCAATGCCACCTATTAGTGCCTATCAGTGCCAATTATCAGTGCCAACTATTGGTGCTCATCAATGCTGCCTATCGGTGCCCATCAGTGCTGCCTATTAGGGCCACTTATCAGTGCCCATTAGTGTTGCCTATTAGTGCCGCTTATCAGGGCTCATCAATGTCACCTATAAGTGCCCATCAGTGCTGCCTATTAGTGCTTATCAGCAATACTATGACCTGAGAGCGTCTCTCTCATACAGCTCAGAGCAGCCACTGATCATCAGTGCCCTGATTACAATTAGCGCAACCAGTGCCTACCAGTGCCTACAAGTGATGCCATTCAGTGCTATTAGTGCCACCCATCACTGCGGTCCATCAGTGCTCATTGGTGCCCATAAGTGCCACCTCATCAGTGCGTATCAGTGCAGTTTACCAGTGCCGCCTCATCAGCGCATATCTGTGAAGGAGAAAAATTACGTACAAAATTTACTGACAAAAACTAAGAATTTTTTTTTTTTTTTTTTTTGTTAATTTTTGATCTTTTTTTAAAAAATTTTTTGTAAAAAAATAAAAAACCCAGCAGTGATTTAATACCACCAAAAGAAAGCCCTAGTTGTGTGAAGAAAATGATAAATATTTCACATGGTTACAGTGTAGCACGTCCGAACAATTGTCATTCAAAGTGTGACAGTGCTGACAGCTGAAAAATGGCCTGGGCAGGAAGGGGGAGAAAGTGCCCGGTATTGAGGTGGTTGAGGGCATTTTCAAGTTCATACATCTGACAAGATCGTCCATAAAATTAAATATTTGCTCTTGACTAATGAAGAGGTGTGGGCTGCTGTTATTGCCCAGACATTTTGTCTATGTATTGTTGGCATTACCCGTTTCTTGTTTCCCGGATGCCAGTTTGCTGCCAACTTGTTATCAAGTATTTGTTAAAATTTTTTTTTTTTTTAATCTTTTTTGGAAATTTCTTTTTATTACTTATGCAAAAGTAAGTTTTTGCCACGCAGGGCACAATACAAAACAAAATGTTAAAATCTTTAATTTATCAACACAAGCTGCTAATATTCTTTCATTGACCCTTTTTCTGTAAACGTTTTTTTTTTTTTTTTTAAAAAGTTATTTTTTGAAAAAGAAAATATAAAACAAAAGCACATTGTGGGGTTATATTGAATTTGTATTACTATTTGTATTACTAAAGAATGTGATCTTAATTTCTGCTTTTTCCTTCCCATTGCTGTTCATTGGATATTTTGGTGAGTTTCTTTTTCTGGGAATTGGGAATGGGAAACTTGGCACTGGAGGACAACTGTAATGAGTAGAGTTGAGCGAACCCGGACTGTAAAGTTCGGGTCCGTACCGAACTTTGGGGTGTCCGGGACCCGGACCCGGACTTTTCCAAAAAATTCCGGGTTCGGGTCCGGGGTTCTGGTAATTTTAATGAAAAATCTTAAAAATGCTGTAAAAAAGCCCAGGAAGGTCCTAGAGGTCTGCAAAAGGAAGGAAAATGTTAAAAATTCTAAAAAGTAATTTTAATGGTCTTGGGGCCTGGGCTTGGGCCTTAAAAAACCTTTTCAGGCCCAGGCCCAGGGCCTGTGGGGTTTCAAGCCATGCCTGGGCTTGAAATGTCAGGCCCAAGCGAGTTGAGATGAGTAATGTCAACAGGAGGTCACGGTTCAAAGGGTAAGGGTTAAGGGTCTTTTTCTTTGAGTGGTTTTATAGGTTACTTGTCGTTACCCTTCCTTTTTCGTCTTTAATTCTAGTGTAAGAAATCATTATGTTTATCATTATGTTTAAGTTATATTGGGGTGTTACACGAAAACAAAATATAAAAGAAAAAGTTTT
>BLSH010147574.1:501154-515398 GCA_018402905.1 Glandirana rugosa
GGGGCGGACATGTCGGAATGTTTTGACACTTTTTTGGGACCATTGGCATTTATACAGCGATCAGTGCTATAAAAATGCACTGATTACTGTGTAAATGCCATTGGCAGTGAAGGGGTTAACCTGCAGGGGGCGCTCTAAGGGTTAACTGTGTTCCCTGGGCGTGTTCTTACTGTAGGGGGACTTGCCTAGCTGGGGAAAGGAAGTGTTCACAGCCTTCACTTACAGGAAGGCTGTGATCACAGCCCTTCCCCCTCACACAGAGCGGAGGTCCGTGTTTACATACACGGACCTCCGCTCATTCGCTCCGGGGGGGGGGATCGCGGGTGGCCGGCGGCAATCGAAGCCGCCGCACCCGCTCCCTGGACCCCCCCGGACACAGTGAGCGCGCGCGCACGCTCACAGTGGCTCTGTATCGCGGCCGCCGTCGTATGACGGCGATTCGCGTTACAGAGCCACATTGTCGCCGTCAATTGCCGATCAGCCGTCGGCAAGCGGTTAAGTGGCCCTCGCTCTTCAAAAGGTAGGGCACCCCTTATCTAGGATATTAGTGCTCGCAACTGTTATCTAAAGCTACCCCTCACATTTAATGTCCAATAACAAGGCACGGATGGTGGAAGAGGGAGATGTGAAGTGCAAACTTCATAATCAAAGTAGCAATGAAATTATGCTTAGACCTATAGCAGTTTCTTTATTGGCATATAGTGACATGGTTCTGTCAAATCGGTTAGTCCATACCAGTGTTCTCAAATCTGCGGCCCGGGGCCAGATGTGGCCCTTTGCTTGCCTTTTACTGGCCCTTGGGCACTATTTAACCTACTGACACCAATGATGGGGCACCATTTTTCCATTCAAACCAATGCTGGGGTATTTTCTACTCCCACTGGCCATGGTCTGTCCCCCCTAAAGCCTGCAGGAGAGTAAACTGGCCCTTTGCTTAGAAAGTTTGGAGACTCCTGGTGTAGATTATGATTACAGAATAATACAACATTTAAGCCTGGCTGCAGCCATGATTATTTTTTTGCGCTGAATTTTGCAGTGCTGGTTGTGGCAGCAAAAATGTAAACACTTCAGCCCTGGAAGGTTTTACCCCCTTCCTGACCAGGCCATTCTTTGTGATACAGCACTGCGTTACTTTAACTGGCAATTGCGGGGTTGTGCGACGTTGTACCCAAATAAAATTGATGTCCTTTTTTCCCACAAATAGAGCTTTCTTTTGTTGATATTTGATCGCCTCAGTGGTTTTTATTTTTTGCTCTATAAACAAAAAAAGAGTGACCATTTTGAAAAAGAAAAACAATATTTTTTACTTTCTACTATAAAACATATCCATTAAAAAAAATGTAAAAAATCTAATTTCTTCAATTTAGGCCGCTTTTGTATTCTGCTACATTTTTTTTGGTAAGAAAAAATCCTAATAAGAGTATATTGATTGGTTTGAGCAAAAGGTAACAGCGTCTACAAAATTGGGGATATATTTAGGGCATTTTTGTTTTATTTTTACTAGTAATGGCGGCGATCAGCGATTTTTTTAATTTTTTTTTTTTAGCGGGATTGCCTTACACTTTTTTTGGGAACCAGTGACGCTATTACAGTGATCAGTGCTAAATATATGCACTGACACTGTATAAATGACACTGGCAGGGAAGGGGTTAACATTAGCGGCAATCAAAGGGTTAAGTGTGTTCCCTGTCCTTACTGTGGAGGGGGGTGGGCTCACTGCATGGACACAGTGATCTGTGTTCCTGATTAGCAGGAACACAAGTTTAGTGTTAATGCCTGACAGAGCGTCAGTCTGCCTTGTTTACATCGGGAGATCACCGTTCTATCTCTGTGAGGAGTGATCGCTGGTGGCTGTTGGACCCGCTGGTTGGCTCTCCCTGTGTCCAATTGGCGCGCAATCGCGCCTCCGGTGGTGCGTGTGCATGCACCCCCCCCCCCAGAGGGGCGGAGGCAGATGACAGAAAATAAGGGCCATTATTTTTAGTGCGGACATGGCAGCGCAGTAATGAATACTGCAGTGTTAATAAGGCCAGCCATAGACTGAGACATTTTCTTGGTTGCAGGAAAGAAAATCGCTCGGTTACCCATCAACACAGTCAATATTGATGGGGGAATCGCTCCCCTGGAGCCATTGTGTTCTCCCAGCAGGAGTGGGGGAAGCCGTCCCCTCCAGGAGAACACTGATTATTGCTAGGGGCTATAACAGCTGCTAGCAATAATTGCATGTAAAATCTGACAGCCTGGTTGTATCCAAGTTGATTGATCAGCCTGCCCTTACATGGTTTGAAACTTGGCCGTTTCATGTTGAACCGGACGAGATTCAAACTGTCTATTATTGGCTTAAAGTGTCTTTAACCTACTGGTAAGCCTTTAATAAGGCTTACCTGTAGGTTCACTGCATATCTCATAAACCTGCATGGTTTAGGAGATATACAGTGTACTGTGATGTGCCCACATCATCGGGCACATGCGCAGTGAAAAAACAGCCTCCGTGCCGTTCCTTCACTGACATTGTGCCGCAATTGGTGGCTCCTGCGCGTATGCACGGGAGTGACTTCACGCGTCTCTGGCCAGTCACAGAGCCAGAGATTGCGGCCCCGGAAGGAAGAGGGGCAGAAGATGGACACGATTTGGAGCGGGGACATCATGGGACATTGTGGGCTTCCAATGCAGGTAAGTGCCACGTAATGGGCTAATATGCGATGAATCCTAGCCCATTATGCTTTTACATTGCAGGGTAACACAGGAAGTAAAACCCATTAGGGTTTTATTCCCCTTTTAAGGGTTAGAAGTTCTATCAGCATTTTGTTGCTCACATTAGATATTCCCGCTCATAGTCTATCTCAAAAAAGTTTAGGATGGAGATACACTTTGAAACGTAATAGCACTTTTTGGGGCATCCTCTGTGTCCTTTATAACACTATAGTCAGATCTCATGGGTGACTGATTACCTTTAACCACTTCCACACCACGCGCAGTATATTTACTGCAGCAGTATGGACGTGTCCCGCGAATCGCCATAAATGACGATTTGCATAGTGGCAGCTAGGGGACGCGCACGCCGTACTCCAGAGGAGCGTGCCCGCGGCTCGGGCGGACCCGATGTCCGCCGGCGAGCCGCGATGAGCTGCCACAGCAAAAGAACGGCGAACTGCCGATGTAAACACGGCGGTTCCCCGCTCTATCAGTGGGGACATAGGAGATCTACTGATCCCTGTCACTGGGATCAGTTAGATCTCTGATGTCCATAACAGCCCAGCCCCCTCCCAGTTAGAACACATGCGGGGAACACAGTTAACCCCTAGATTTCCCCCTCCAGGTTAACTCCTTCGCTGCCAATGACATTTATACAGTAATCGGTGCATTTTTATAGCACTGATCGCTGTATAAATGTCATTGGTCCCAAAAAAGTGTAAAAATGGTCCTACCTGTCCGCTGCAATATCGCAGTACTGCTAAAAATCGCAGATCACCGCCATTACTAGTGAAAAATAAGAAAAAAAACAAAACCTCAGAAATGAATTCTCATCATTCGTAAACGCGGCAACTTTTGCGCAAACCAATCAAATGCCGATTGCGATTTTTTTTTATTTTTTTTTTTATTTACCAGAAATATGAGGAAGAATATAAATCGGCCAAAACCGATGGAAAAAAAAAAAAAAATATATATATATATATATATATATATATATATATATTGGATTTGCATTTTAGCAAAAGGTAAGAAAAACTGTTTTTTTGAAAAATTGTTGCTCTTTTTTTTGTTTAGAAATGACAGAGGTGATCAAATACCACCAAAAGAAAGCTCTACTTGTGGGAAAAAAAGGACACAAATTTTATTTGGGTGCAATGTCGCACGACCGCGCAATTGTCAGTTAAAGCGACGCAGTGCTGAATCGCAAAAAGTGCTCTGGTCCTAAAGTGGGAAATCCTTCCAGGGGGTGAAGTGGTTAAAGAACAATATGTAGTTTGTTTTATGCTTGTGTCCCTCTCCCTCATATTTCTGATCTAAATAAACTCACCCTTGGATCGCTACGGTTATCCTTGCTGCTGTTCTACTTCTTTATATTGTGTCAGCAGAATGTTGAAGTCCTTCCATCTGTGAAATGAATTGACATGCTTTCTTTCTGCTCTGTTTAATCCAACTGGTCCCGCAGGCCCCTGGTATTTTGGCCATTTCACACTTCCCTACTAAGAACCATCAGAGTTTACAGCATGTTAATAACACAGCAGGGTAACCAGTTCTGCAATCGAATAAAGAAACTTATTCCCAACATGTAAAGCTGCTTTCTGCTAGTCTTAGTTGTTGCACACAAGGCAGATAAAGTCAGTCAGTGGTTTAAATATAAAACTCCCTATAGTAATAAAAATGTACGATGCTTTATTGTAGTGTAATACATTACTGCGTGTGTTTCTCCCCTAAGCCTTTTGAATATCATACAACAGAGGGACATTATGTAAATGATGCTGATTGTCGATCAACAAAAATGTCCGCTCGCTGTTTATAAGCCAAAGTGATCTTATTACACACTGTATATAAGCCAAAGGCAGCTAGTTCCACTAGGAAATTGAGAATAGAATAAAATAAAGTTTAAAGCTGCCCATCCTTTATTTTTCCAAAAAAAAAAAAAAAAAAATTAAATATGATTGTGCAGAAAAAGCACCTTCACTTTTTTACATGTTTAGTTTCCTTTCATTCCCTTTATAAATAGGCCTTAAAATTAAGAAATTTTAAAGTACACAGTGTATACAGTGGCTATAAAAAGTCTACACACCCCTGTTAAAATGTTAGGTTTCTGTGATGTAAAAAAAATAAGACAAACATAAATAATTTCAGAACTTTTTCCACCTTTAATGTGACCTATAACCTGTACAACTCAATTGAAAAACAAACTGAAATCTGTGAAGTAAAAATAAAAAATTAAAATAATGTGGTTGCATACGTGTGCACGCCCTCTTATAACTGGATGTAGCTGTGTTCAGAATTAGGCAATCACAGTCAACATGTTATATAGGAATCAGTACACACCTGTCAACATTTAAAGTGCTTCCGATTAACCCCAAATAAAAGTTCAGCTGTTCTAGTAGGTCTTTCCTGACATTTTCTTAGTTGCATCCTACAGCAAAAGCCATGGTCTGCAGAGAGCTTTGAAAGCATCAGAGAGATCTCATTGCTAAAAGGTACCAGTGAGGAGAAGGGTACAAAATAATTTCCAAGGCATTAGATATATCATGGAACACAGTGAAGACAGTCATCATCAAGTGGAGAAAATACAACAGTGACATTACTAAGAACTGCACGTTCCTCCAAAATTAATGAAAAGATGAGAAGAAATCTGGTCAGGGAGGCTGCCAAGAGGCATACAGCAACATTAACCCCTTCCTTACCGGGCACTTAAACCCCCCCTCCTGCCCAGACCAATTTTTGGCTTTCAGCGCTGTCGCATTTTGAATGACAATTGCGCGGTCGTGCGACGTTGTACCCAAATAAAATTTGCGTCCTTTTTTTCCCACAAATAGAGCTTTCTTTTGGTGGTATTTGATCCCCTCTGCGTCATTTCTGATCGCCGCTATAAACAAAAAATGAGCGACAATTTTGCAAAAAAGAACAATATTTTTTACTTTTTGCTAAAGTACAAATCCATTAAAAAAATGATTCATCGGTTTTGGCCGATATATATTCTTCTACATATTTTTGGTAAAAAAAAAATCGCAATCGGCGTATATTGATTGGTTTGCGCAAAAGTTATCGCATCTACAAACTGGGAATTGATTTATGGCGTTTTTATTATTTTTTTTTTTTTTACTAGTAATGGCGGCGATCTGCGATTTTTATCAGGACTGCGATATTGGGGCGGAAATGTCGGACATATTTTACACATTTTTGGGACCAATGACATTTATACAGCGATCAGAAATTTAAATGTCCACTGATTACTGTATAAATGTCATTGGCAGTGAAGGGGTTAACCAGCAGGGGGCAGTGAAGGGGTTAAATATGTTCCCTGGCTGTGTTCTAACTGTGGGGGGGGGCAGGGCTGGCCGGGACATAACAGATCTAACTGATCCCAGTGACAGGGATCAGTAGATCTGTTATGTCCCCTGTCACAGAACGGGGAACCGCCGTGTTTACAACGGCGGTTCCCCGTTCTGAGGCTCCTGAAAGTGATCGGCGGGTCTCGGGTGGACATCGAGTCCGCCCGACCCACGGGCACGCTCACGCAGCGTGCGGCGCGCGCCACCGCTGCCGCCAGGGGGCGCGCAGGAGCATGCGCAGTGGAGGACGTCCATGGACGTCCTCCCGGCATTTCAGGTCCGCGCTGGAGCCGTATTTCGGCAATAGCGCGGACCTGGAGTGGTTAAAGGAGCTGCAAGAATATCTAGGAAGTACTGGCTGTGTTGTACATGTGACAACAATCTCCCATATTCTTCATATGTCTGGGCTATGGGGTAGAGGGGCAAGACAGAAGCCTTTTCTTACGAAGAAAAACATCCAAGCCTGGCTAAATTTTGCAAAAATACATCTGAAGTCTTCCCAAAGCATGTGGGAAAATGTGCTATAGTCTGATGAAACCAAGGTTTAACTTTTTTGGCCAGAATTCCAAAAGATCTGTTTGGTGCAAAATAACACTGCACATCACCAAAAGAACACCATACCCACAGTGAAGCATGGTGGTGGCAGCATCATGCTTTGGGGCTGTTTTTCTTTAGTTGGAACAGGGGCCTTAGTCAAGGTAGAGGGAATTATGAACAGTTCCAAATGCCAGTCAATATTGGCACAAAACCTTCAGGCTTCTGCTAGAAAGCTGAACATGAATCTTTCAGCATGACAATGATGCAAAGCATACATCCAAATCAACAAAGGAATGGCTTCACCAGAAGAAGATGAACGTTTTGGAATGGCCCAGCCAGAGCCCAGACCTGAATCCGATTTGAAAATCTGTGGGGTGGTCTGAAGAGGGCTGAGCACAGGAGATTCCCTTGCAATCTGACAGATTTGGAGTGTTTTTGCAAAGAAGAGTGGGCAAATATTGCCAAGTCAAAGTGTGCTATGCTGATAGACTCGTACCCAAAAAGACTGAGTGCTGTAATAAAATCAAAAGGTGCTTCAACAAAGTATTAGTTTAAGGGTGTGCACACTTATGCAACCATATTATTTTAGGTTTTTATTTGTTCTTCCCTCCACCTAAAAGATTTGTTTGTTGAGAAACTGAGTTGTACAGTTTATAGGTCACATGGTGGAAAAAGTTCTGAAATTTGGTCATTTTTTTACATCAATTTTTTTTTTTACATTTTTTTGACTTTCTAGTAGTCACAGCAAGGGGGTGGGGGTGGAGTGGAGCAGATGTTCTATTTGTTATATTTTACTTCTAGAGTTATTAAATTCCTGGTGCCCAATCAGCACACTTTTGGTAATCGTTGTTCTCAGATCTCAGAATCCAAAAGTGAATGATATCCCAGGCCTAATGCACACGGGATGCTTTTTCAACCTCCCCATAACGATTTTTTGACAGCTAGAAACCAACGCTTAAAACGGCCGATTAGCCGTGTTTTACATGCCGCGTTTAGCCACGTTTGCGTCTAGAAGCATTTTTTTTTCTTAATGACAAACGCCTGTAAACGAAATGCTGCTAAACCCGAGTTAGGTGTTTACAAGCTGTTACAGGCATTTGGCGTTTCAAATGATTCTAAACTTCCGTCTGAATGCATTTTCTCCTATCGTTCACTGACAGACACAGCTCTCCATTACGTGTGGGGTTTATGCTTGTCTCACTAGGAGTTAACTAGGCAGGGAAAAGAAACAGCTGGCCCCTCCCATGGGGCCGTCCTCTCTTCCCACATAAACCCCCTCCATAGCATAGCTCACCAGTCTAAATGCCTAGTTTGCAAGGAGTTGACCTGGCTTCCCTTTAGGGGAATTCTTTTTATTTTATTTTATTGTCTTCTATCAAGATGATCTGCTATCAAGAAGCCGGTCGGGGCATGGAGAGTCCATGGGCTCTGTACTTTCCCCGAACTGGCCGACTGATGCGAGCCAGTCCCGAAGTATGGGGACTCGCCGCATAGTGCCCGATCCGTGCGGGTGGCCTGGGTTGATCCCCACTTACGCCCAGCCCGGATGCGATTCGGTAGGGCAAATTCTGGCTTGCAGTGTGCCGTCCCGGCAGGGGCGGAAAGTCTGTGACTGGGTGGCTACCCATGGCGCTCACGGAGTGGTGAGTGAGAGTTCCGCCCTTCCCCCCTTTTCATGGGCGGAAGGGGGACCGACGAAAAAAAAAATGTTTTTCTTTTTTTTGTCTGGGTAGCCGCCGGCAGGGGCGCGTGGAGCTCCTGCCCCCTTCACACACCCCCCCTACCCCCGCTCCGCACCCCGTCCGTCTGCGCCGTCATTTTCATCTTCGCCGCCATGCGGCGATCGGCCGCCCTTTTGCGGCGGACCACCGCCATTTTGCCGTAGTCGCAGACATATCTGGCCTATGGGGCTTTCCCTCTAGCACTCAGAGCGGCCGTTTGCGGTACTGCAAGTCTCTGTACAAGGGGTTTCGGCCTCTAGTGTCTAACGGCGGCCATTTTGACCACATGTCTCTACAAAAACGTGTGTACAGCGTTTTCACTTCTCTGTGGAGCGGTGGTGATCGGACGGCACGGCTCTGACTGTCCTCTGGGGTTACTGGCAGCAAAAAACAGCAAGTAACAGCTGGGCTCCCCTGTGGGTGCTGGTGGCGTCGGGCGCAGTCCTCCTGGGTTCCCTGGTGCGCTGTGGGGCGGTGGTATGCGGCAGTGTGGGGGTGCCTCATCCTCTTTAGTACCATGGTGTGTCACTGAGAGGGGTCTGGGGGCAAAAGCAATGGCAGATTACACTGCTGAACCTGCTGAGGAGGCATCAGCGGCGGTGCAATCTGCGCAAAGGGCTTTTTTGGACCAGATACGGGCGGTCTTTAGTGAATTTCTTCCCCGGGCGTAGATCGCCCAACAGGCCTCCAAGAAGCACCCCCTTCCCCCCGCTTATTCATCGGGGGAGGATTCTGATCCGGAAGGGGCCTCAGGGGTCTCAGGTACCCTAGTAGACCTATCTGATGGGGAACTGGGCCCATCGGACGGTGAAGAGGATCAAGGGTCGGCGGCTGCGTGCGAAAAAGCGTTGGTAGCCGCCATTATCACTGGCATTCGCACTATGCTGCGATTGAGCCAGGATGGTGAATCGCAGACTTCTGCGTATGTGTTTGGGTCCTCTAGGGCCCCCAAGGCTTACCCCTACGATCAATGTTTTGATAGTTTCCTTTACCGTGAATGGCAACGTCCGCAGCTTTCCGTTTCGCTGTCAAAACGGTTCGCTGCTCGCTATCCCTTTGAGGAAAGCTTTTTGAAAAAATGGGAATCGCCTGTGGTGGACCCACCGATGGCCCGCCTTAGTAAGGCGACGATTATTCCTCTGGAAGGGTCTCCTTCTTTCAAGGACCCTGCTGATAGAAAAACAGAGGCGCTTTTAAAGTCCCTTTACCTGTTGGCAGGTTCTGCTGTGCGGCCAGCCCAACATCTGTCTGAGCGTATGGTGGATCTTCAGTCCGATCTGGAATGCGGCAGCCTGATGGATGCTCCGCAGAGGGCTGAGTTTTTGCTCCAAGGGTTCAAGTACCTTTTGTGATGCAGCCTTGATTTACTGCCGATGTTATCCAGGATAGCGATTTTTGCTGTTATCCTCAGAAGGATACTCTGGTTGCGTTCTTGGTCTGGCAACCATGCTTCCAAAAAAATGTCTTGCTGTCCTCCCTTTTCAGGGTGGACTTCTATTTGGTCCACGTTTGGATGAGATCATAAAAGACTTTACGGGAGGTAAGAGTACCTTTCTTCCGGAGCCCCGGAGGCGCGAGTTTCGCCGTAGACAGGGGCCCCCTCCCTCGGGTCAGAAAAGGTTTTTTTGCGCCTGAGCGCAACAGGTAAAGGGACCCGTCCCGGTAAGGTCGCTGCTGGGGCCGGTAAGCGGCAGTGGCAGCGCAAAACCGAAAAGGCGGAAGACAAGTCCTCCTCAGCCTGATGGGTTGCCCCCACCCGGGATTCGGGTGGGGGGATGTCTTCTGGGGTTCGCAGACCGGTGGCTGGCTCACATTCCCGATCGTTGGGTCCGGGAAGTGGTGTCCGCCGGGTACAGGATAGAGTTCAACACTCTACCCCCAGACAGGTTCTTCCCATCAAACTTAGGGCTCCCGCAGGATCGCTGGCAGGCCCTTTTCGGGGCTGTTCAAGCATTTTCAGACCAGGGAGTGATTGTGCCAGTGCCTCCAGAAAAGAGGTTTCGAGGTTTCTACTCAAATCTGTTCGTGGTCCCCAAAAAAGGGGGAGGGGGTTCGGCCAGTACTGGACCTAAAGGCCCTGAACTGGTATGTCAGGGCGCGGAAGTTCCGGATGGAATCTATCCGCTCGGTTGTGGCCGCCCTCCATCCGGGGGAGTTTCTGGCGTCCCTGGACATCAGGGATGCGTACCTCCATGTACCCATTTGTCCACGGCATCAGCGCTTCCTGCGCTTTGCAGTGGGATACCTCCATTTTCAATTCGTGGCACTCCCCTTCGGTCTGGCCTCAGCACCCCGAGTTTTCACAAAACTGCTAGCCCCGGTGTAGGCGTTGCTGCGACAGAGAGGCATTGCGGTGGTAGCCTACCTAGACGACCTGCTCCTGCAAGTGGAATCCACCTCGGCTCTGGAGGAAAATGTGAGGATCACAATGACCTCGCTGCAAGATTTCGGCTGGTTACTCAACCTGCAGAAGTCGTCGGTGTCACCAACCAGTCGCCTGGAGTACCTGGGTCTGATATTGGACACAGTGCAGGCGAAGGTGTTCCTCCCTCCGGCCAATTTGCTGTCTCTGCAGTCGGCAGTGCAAACCCTTCTGTCGCACCGTCGGTCTTCATTACGATTCTGTATGCGGGTGCTGGGGCTCATGGTCTCGTCTTTCGAGGCGATACCATTTGCCCAGAGTCACACTCGTCTCCTTCAGCGAGCAATTCTGGCTCGGTGGGACAGGTCACCTCGGTCCTTGGACCTTCTGATTCGTCTGAGCTCACAGACCAGGGCATCTCTGACCTGGTGACTTTGGGACTTGGCCCTGACTCAGGGGAAGTCATTCCTGCCCCTCCAGTGGGTGATCATCACCACGGATGCCAGTCTTTCAGGCTGGGGAGGGATCCTGGGACAGCTGTCTGCCCAGGGCCATTGGTTGGCACAGGAGGCTCGCCACCCCATCAATGTACTGGAACTGAGAGCAATCAGATTGTGCCTATCTCACTGGATAGTGAGATTGCAGGACCGTCTGGCCTGAATTCAGTCGGACAATGCCACAGCAGTGGCGTATGTGAACCATCAGGGCGGCACAAGAAGTCCAGCAGCTGCGGCGGAGGCAGTTCTGATACTGCATTGGGCAGAACGTCACCGTCCGGCAATCTCCGCCATTTACATTCCAGGTGTGGAGAACTGGCAGGCGGACAGTTGGACCAGGGAGAGTGGTCCCTCCACCCGGAGGTGTTCAACCAGATTTGCCGCAAATGGGGGACGCCGGACGTGGATCTCATGGCGTCTCGGTTCAATCACAAGGTGGAGACCTTTGTGTCCAGAACGAAGGATCCGTTGGCAGTGGCCACGGACGCTCTAGTGGCCCCCTGGGGCCGTTACTGACTTCTGTATGCCTTCCCTCCGATAAAACTGTTATCGCACTTGATCCGCAGGATAGTGGCGGCGGGAATACCAATAATCCTGGTGGCTCTGTATTGGCCTTGGCGCATTTGGTACGCCGATGTGGTGCAAATGGTGGCAGACGCCCCCTGGCAGCTCCCACTGAGAGACGATCTTCTGTCTCAGGGGCCCATCTTGCACCCTGCTTTACCCTCGCTGGCTTTGACGGCTTGGCTATTGAGTCCCAGGTGCTAAGAGACAGGGGAGTCGGTGACTCAGTGATTCCTACATTGTTGAAGGCTCGCAAGTGTACTTCTCGCAAGATTTACCACCGCACCTGGAAGGCTTATATAGCGAGGGGGAGGGTCATAACCCTCGCTCTTATGTGGTATCCAGGGTCCTAACTTTTTTGCAGCAGGGCCTGAACAAAAAACTGACTTTGAGTACTCTTAAGGGCCAGATATTGGCTCTGGCAGTTCTTTTCCAGAGACCTTTGGCTTCGCACTCGTTGATTCATACCTTTGTTCAAGGTGTACGACATGTGGCGCCTCGGGTGAAGGTTCCGTTTGCTCCGTGGGATCTGAATTTGGTGCTTTCTGTACTTCAGAAACTGCCTTATGAGAAAATCAGGGAGATTTCCTTACAACTGCTCTCGCAGAAGGTGGCTTTCCTAGTAGCCATCACCTCCGCCAGACGGGTGTCTGAATTAGCAGTACTCTCGTGCAAGTCTCCCTACTTAGTCTTGCATAAGGATAAGGCGGTCTTGCGACCCTCTCCTTCCTTTCTTCCGAAAGTGATTTCTTCCTTTCACATTAAGAAGATATTGTCCTTCCTTCATTGTGCCCTCGTCCATCGCACCCAAAAAAAATTGAATTACATGCCTTGGACGTAGTGAGTGTATCTGTCTGCTACAGCTTCTTTTCGAAAAGCTGATGCTCTGTTTGTGCTGCCTGAGGGTCCGCGCAAATGTTTGGGGGCCTCGTCGGCTACGATCTCTCGTTGGATCAGACAGACCGTGACCCATGCATATTCTGTTCGGGGCAAGGTTCCCCCTTTTCCGGTCACGGCTCATTCTACCCGGGCTGTTCCGAGCACTTCCTGGGCTTTTAGACACCAGACCTCGGTGTCGCAGGTGTGCAAGGCGGCCAATTGGGCCTCGGTTCACACTTTCACTAAGTTTTAAAAAGTTGATGTGTTTGCATCTTCAGATGCTGCTTTTGGCCGCAAAGTTTTGCAGGCGGCAGTGTAAGCGCGTCTGGCGCCTCCTTAGAGGTTCTGTTGGGTACTGTTGTTAGTGTTTACCCACCCCTCTCTTTGACACAGCTTGGGGACATCCCCACACGTAATGGAGAGCTGCGTCTGTCAGTGAACGATAGGAGAAAAAGGGATTTTCTTAAAACTTACCGTAAAATCCTTTTCTCCGAGTTCACTGACAGACGCAGCACTCACCCCTCGGTGCTCTGTTCTGGTACGGCTTGTGTACGAACTGGTGAGCTATGCTATGAGGGGGTTTATGTGGGAAAAGAGGACGGCCCCATAAGAGGGGCCAGCTGTTTCTTTTCCCTGCCTAGTTAACTCCTAGTGAGACCAGCATAAACCCCCCACGTAATGGAAAGCTGCGTCTGTCAGTGAACTCGGAGAAAAGGATTTTACGGTAAGTTTTAATAAAATCCCTTTTTTTTGCTTTCTAAAAAAAGCCTCTAAACCCAACTGCCTAGAAAGGACTGTAAATGACCCTGTGTACATGGACTGATAAGATAACACAGAGGAGAGTTCAAGTACAGCTGAAAAAAACGCGCAACTGCTCCTAAACATCAGTTTACCAGCAGCAGTGTACACGAGGCCTTAGATTCTTACTGGGGCCAATAAAGGAAAAAGATTAGTATGATGGACAGCCTCTTGTTGAATAGTTAGGTTTACACTTCCTTATCTATTCTGTGCTATGCATTCCTCTCTTATCTTTTTATACATTTATTTACCACTAAGCCTTTATAATGGTTCTCGCTGAGAGCAATAGCAAATGTGGCACTAGTCATGGGGGCTGTAGAGATAGATAAAGGAAGCAATTTTTTGTGCATATTAAAAAAAATAAAACGATAAAGGGGCATTGAGTTCTAGTAGTCTCAAAAAATCCTGACGATCTTTTTTGCAAAAAGTCTGTAATCATTTCTAAGTTATGGATGTAATCTCCAACCGTTTCCAATAGTTTTTAATAACCATAAATGTACTTTTTGTGCTGTATGAACCCCTGGAAGCTGCACACCGACAGTTGGAATACAGAACTGTAAAGCATTACCTATATACCCACAGGTGCGCTTCCCTCAAATGTCCTATAGATGAATAACTCTGAATAGTGACCACAATACACGGATTTGTAAATAAAATTAGATAAAAATACAAATGTGGGGCAATTAAAATACTCAAAACATATCATATTTATGTGCAAACAAATGCATGTCACACAACGCATGAAAAAAATGCATGTCCATTGCCAAAATACACTTAATGTGAATAAAAATTAAATATGTACGAAAATGTTAAACAATAAAAATCTTAAATATATATATATATATATCCCC
>BLSH010147574.1:545761-562562 GCA_018402905.1 Glandirana rugosa
CGCTCAATGGTGTAAATAAACGGACGTTTAGAGAGAGACATTTGGGCATTTTTTTCAGCTGCCCCTGAACCTTTCTCTATGTTATCTTATCAGTATATTTGCGCAGGGTTGTTTAAGGTAATTTCCAGGCAGTTGAGCTTAGAGGCTTTTTTTGGAACGCTAAAAAATGATTTCAGACGCCAGTTCAGAGGTATTTGAAATGCCAAACAGCTTGTAAACGCCGTCAAATGTGGTAACTCGCGCGTAGGACCGTTTAGTTTACAGGCGTTTCCATTTAAAAAAAATTAAAAATTTTTTTAGCCACTGCCCTACCGCCATATTTAGAATGACGGCTGGGAAGTGGTTGAGTTATCCTGACCGGGCGTCATATGACGTCCTCAGGATAACATGCCGGCATGCGGCTGGGGGGGGGGGGGCATGCATCACAGCGAACGGTGGTATGGGGGGTCAGTCTGACCCCCGCATTACCGATCTCGGTAAAGCACTTCCATCAGAAGCACTTTACCATGTGATCAGCCGTGACCAATCACGGCTGGTCACAGTGTAAACAGGAAAGCCGTTTATCGGCTTTTCCTCCACTTGGGTCTGCAGACCTGAGCAGTGGAGAGCTGATCGGCTGCTCTCCTGACAGGAGCGGTCTGTGCTGATGGTTTATCAGCACAGCCCTCCCTCAGATCGCCACCCTATACCACCAGAGAGCCTGCCCAGGGACCACCAGGGAGACCACCAGGTAAGAGGCACAGTGCCCAATATGGATGGCACTCATTGCCACCTTCAGATGCCACCCTAGACCACCAGGGAAATTGCCCCTATCAGTGCATCTGCCCACCAGTGCCCCTGTCAGTGTTTACCAGTGCCACCTATCAGTGCCCAGTGCCACCTATGAGTGCCAATCAGTGCCGCCTATGAGTGCCCATCAGCGCTGCTTATCAGTGCCCGTCAGTGTTACATATCAGTGCCCGTCAGTGCTGCTTATTGGTGCTGCCTATCAGTGCCCATCATTGCTGCATATAAGTGCCTCATCATCAGTGCCCATCAGTGCCGCCTCATTAGTGCCCGTCAGTGTAGCCTCATCAGTGCCCATCGGTGATGGAGAAAATTTAATTATTTACAAAGTTTTGTGACAGAAACCGAGAATTTTTTTTTTTCTTCAAAATTTTCGGTCTTTTTTTATTTGTAGCGCAAAAAATAAAAACCGCATAGGTGATCAAATACCACCAAAAGAAAGTTTTATTTGTGTGAACAAAATGATAAAAAATGTGTTTGGGTACAACGTCACATGACCGCACAATTGTCATTCAAAGCGCAACAGCACTGAAAGCTGAAAATTGGTCTGGTAGGAAAGTGTTCTAAGTGCATGGTATTGAAGTGGTTAAAAACGCTCCTAGACGCGAACGTGGCAAAACGCCGCTAAACGCGGCATGCAAAATGCAGCAAAACTGTTGTTTTAGACGCCGGCTTCTAGCTGTCAAAAATCATTCAGGGGAGGTTGAAATAGCGTCCCGTGTAAATGGAGCCTCACTGTGTTCCACTTTTTATATATTGGTATCAGTTTAGTGATGTGAGAACACATAACAGTGCTAGTGGCAGTTCACAATTATTTGTGTACATTATAAGATAGGGGGATACGAGTTTATCTTTTCTAATTATTCTTTCTCATATTTTGGCCTTAGTATTTCATATTCAGCAGGGACTGGCCAAATTTTGATCCATGCATGGGCAGGCTGATTGTACCCAAACCAATCTTATCTTCCACCCGTGTTGGAATGACAGATGATTGAATCATCTATGGGCCGCCTAGGTCCTTCAGTGTTAGAAAGCAGGAAGCAGAGCCTGCCTATGGAACACAGACTGGTCTATGCATAACCTATTACAATCTGAAACCAACTAACACACACACATGGCATTGCCTCTTGCTGACAAGGAAGTAACTGTGTTAACAGTGCCCATTATTACATTTTTTTGGCAGAAAAATTTGCCTTAAGGACCTAATTAGCCAAAAAACATTGACCTCATCACAAAAAGGATAACAGAACATTACCAAAATGATAATAATGCCAAATCGAGTTCTTTTTGCTAAATCATACCACTGAAAATAATGGAATGCTCCAAGTAAAGAGTCCACAGAATAGATTTTGCTGAGTTTTCATCATTAAATTATGGAGCACTAAATGGAGAAATACTTTCTGCAAAAATGGCAATACATCTAATGTTACCTTTTGTAAATCATTTTCTTTGTTGTCCTAGTTTATTAGGACCAAACAAGCATTCAGGTTACATCTCCTGCAGCATTTTGTCATTGCCCATTTAAAGAAATCCATACTGGGCAAAAGATGCTGGCTGCAGTTGTTGAACCTCCTGAATATATGAGTTGCATTTTTGTCTTTCTACTTTCAATACTCTCTGAGCTACTGACCCAGGACAAGTAAGTGACATCACACCTCTTGATTGGCAAGCTTGCTTCAGGTCCGGGACGCAGAAGCGTCAAACCAGTAGATTAACTATAAACCCAGATGACAAGCATTCTCAGTAGGACAGGTCAACTATGTTAGTCTATATATACTCTCAGTACAGGTTTTCCTTAAAGTGGATGTAAACCCTCACATATACCCAGTGAAGTGAACAGCCTCAGATGATACACAGAGATTAAACAAATCTCCCTACATAAGTTTTACATGCATATCTGCTGTCTTGAGCTTTATATATCATTTAGAAAGTTCAGATTGTGTTAGAGATTTTCTCTTCCTATAAACCACTGGGAGTGAAGTCTGGGCACACAGCCTAGACAGCTGATTTGAGGAAAGGTACACACCCCTCTCCACATAGGCAGAGACTCTCAGAGCTGTTCTGTGAATAGTTTAGCTCTCTGCTAATCTATTTATAGCAACCTCCCTGACACAAAATTCAGTCTGGTTTTATCTTCAGTGATAGAGAACTTGTCAAAAGTTATCATGCTGATAATGAAACAACTGAGCAGGAGAAAGCCACGGGACTTAGTGCTTTAATGAGAAATAAGAAAACACTGCAGATGTATGTGCCCAGCTCAAATTTCATGTATCTGGTTTACATCCACTTTAAGGCCCCATTCAGATATGCTGCAGCCGTGGTTCACAGTATGGGGTTTGGTGTGTCCCTGTTGACCGATTCAGGTGTGAATTCGGTCCAAATTTTTGCCTGAATTTGCACCTGAATCGGAACCAAATACTCGCAGAACCCTTTTTAAGTGTGCTCCATGGCCGCCCCAGAGCTGTGGGAACCAGATCTATTGAGAGCCGGTCCCACTCTCCTGTCATGCGAATTGGATGCAGAAAATCCGCATCCAATTCGCATATGTGTGAACCTGGCCCAACAGGTAGGGCAGATTAATCTTGAAGGCATTGGGACCCGTTTTCCTGGAAACTCTGCTAGATCATATGGAAGCAGTAAGTCAGCACTGCCAAAGTCAAAGCATTTGAGTTATGCACTTGAATTTATACATGCAGTCCATGGCATACCCTTCTCATAACAAAAGTCCTTTTAAAACAATTAGTATGACTGCATTAGAGTACATTGAATTAAACAAGAAGTGTAAGACAGTATGTGCATTGTGTTATTTGCAGGGTGGAGCAGGCTACTATTATTTGATAAACTATGACCAATAAAGTTAAAATTATTTCATGCATAGTCTATGAAGAGTGCAATACGCCAATTCATATTTTTGCTCTTATAAGTGTGTGTTTCTCTGTCTAGCCTACATGGCATAGGGCATTAGCATGATATTTTTAGAGATAGTTTTTTTCTAGTCTGTTCCCAGCACAATGTTAAGAATTTTAAATAGTAACCAGTACAGTCTACATCATGAAAAAAGAAGCTAGCACTTTCTTGTTTTACAGTACACAGCTTCTACGGGTAGGCGGGGTGTGGTTGGTTGTCCCGTCCTCTATGTTCCCTTCCTCGTGCTCCAAGCAAGGGTCCAATGAGTGGTGGCACAGACAGTAATAAAAACCTGACAAGTATTAATCCTTCTCCACTCTATCCAAGTTTTGCTTTTAGTTATACTTTTATGGAAAAGTCTGAAATATTTGTATGATTTAATATTCACAATGTAATCAAAACACATATGTAACTAAACACTGTTTCATTTACTTTATCCCATATCTTTCTGTATGCATGACGGCACTGTAATTATTTTCATTTTAAAAAAATGAAGTACCTTTTTTTTTCCTAATCGATATACTGCTGTCACATGACCCAGCTCTTTCCCAGCTTGCCTGTAGGGAAACAGCGGCAGGAGGAGCTTCAAGTCCCTTGATGCTGACCACATGTTCAAAATAAAATAAATAATAATAAAACAAAACGTGATTTTGAATTTGTATCTGAACTTCCATTTTAAAATGTGAAAGATTCAACTCTGGTGAGGCGGCCTCTCTCTATTCTGAAGATCCTCTAAAGACCATCAGGTCCTCTTTCAATTCAAGTAAAACCAAAAGTGACTGTTTTACAACATCAGGCTGAGCAGATATAGGTATCTAGTTCCACACCTCACGCAGTATATTTACTGCGGCAGTGTGGACACTTCCCGTGAATCGCCCTAAATAAGCGGTTATCTGTGAGTGCTCCTGAGGAGTGTGCCTGCGGCTCGGGTGGACCCGATGTCCGCCAGCGAGCCGCGATGAGCGGCCACAGCTAAAGAACGGGGAACCACCGATGTAAACACGGCGGTTCCCCGCTCTGTTAGCGGGGGCATAGGAGATCTACTGATCCCTGTCACTGGGATCAGTTAGATCTCTGATGCCCATGGTAGCCCAGCCCCCCACAGTTAGAACATGCCCAGGGAACACAGTTAACCCGTAGATCTCCCCCTGCAGGTTAACCCTTTCACTGTCAGTGACATTTATACAGTAATCAGTGGATATTTAAATTTCTGATCGCTGTATAAATGTCATTGGTCCCAAAAAAGTGTCAAAATGGTCCAACATGTCCGCTGCAATATTGCAGTACCGCTAAAAATCGCAGATCGCCGCCATTACTAGTAAAAAATAAAAAAATTATAAAAACTCCAGAAATTAATTCTCATCATCCATAAACGCGGCCTCTTTTGCGCAAACCAATCAATAAACGCCGATTGCGATTTTTTTTGCCAAAAATATGAGGAAGAATATTAATCGGCCAAAACCGATGAAAAAAAATGTTTTTTTATATATTTTTTTGGATTTGTATTTTAGCAGAAATGACACAGAGGCGATCAAATACCACCAAAAGAAAGCTCTATTTGTGGGAAAAAAAGGACGCACATTTCGTTTAGGTACAATGTCGCACGACCGCGCAATTGTCAGTTAAAGCAACGCAGTACCGAATCGCAAAAGGTGCTCTGGTCCTAAAGTGGGAAATCCATCCGGGGGTGAAGTGGATATGTTAGTTTGGATTTCTTGTCAAATTTGTTTATTGAGGTTTAAGACAAGACATAGGCGAGTTCAGGTACAGTAAAAGACATGTAGCATACCATGGTTTATCAGTGGAGCAAGGACCAAAATACAACCAAGTAGAACAAACATAAGATTGCGTATTCATAGATATAACAGCTGAAGAAGTTCTTTCCCGACAATAGTGGAGAGAGACTTAAATGTAATATTATCAACAAAAGCATAACATTAAGCAATTGGTTAGCACAGAATATTGGGAATATGAGCATAGTCAGTGGTGTATTTAGGTTTTGTGCTGCCCTAGGCCTGACTAAACTCATGCACCCCCTAATTTAAATATGAGCCCCCCTTTCCTGTCAAGGCCACACCCCTTCCTGTTTAAGACTCGCCCTGACATTTTCTAGTGGGGACACTAGTTCTGAAGACCTTGGGGGGATTGGAATAGATTTCCTTAAGAGATTTCCTCACACATCCTGTTTGGTTATGAGGCAGCACAACAACTCATTGGCTGTGGCCCGCCACTTGGGCCCCTTGGGACACCCGGGTCCCCTACATATGTATGGGCTGTCCCCCTCTGATGGGGTCCTGCTGGTATTGTCATACCGGCAGCAAGTGCAGCCGTTTTATGGGGGGTGCCAGACCGGTTTGTCTCCCGGCCCAGTCCACCCCATAAGACTAAAAGTGTAGTGCAAGCCGGCGGTGACTCTTTTCATGCTGCCCCCTGCAAAGTGCCGCCCTAGGCCTGGGCCTTGTTGACCTAGGCCAAGATACAGCGTTAAGGATAGTAGAAAGACTGGAAGGTTAACCAGGTGGGCATCCCTATAGGAGCTTGGAATTGTGATGCTGTGAATTCAAAAAGCATAGGGGCAATTACTAAGACTTGAACCAAAAGGAGAATGCAAAAATAGAGGAGGGAAAAGATTAGGAGTGAGGAGCAAATAAGAAGAGGAGAAGAAGAAGGATGAAAGGTCATGATTGGGGGGGGGGCCCTGGGGTGAGGTGTAACTCCAAGCACATGAGATTCAGAGAAGGTTTACCAAAGCAGCAATAGAGACTCGTCAAACTTGGGGGCAAATATGTTAGTTTGGATTTCAACAGGCATGATCTCATCCTGACCCGCTCCAAGGTCAGGGTGAGATGATCCCTCTGCGTAAAGTCACATACAGCTGGTTCATGTCTCATTCTTTTTCTGTAACATCTGTAGACACCAATTCATTACAGCAAGAACAATACTCAACACTTTCAACCTAATATCAATGTCTACTCTGCTGGGTTGGATCTGGTATGTCTTTTTGGTACTAGATATACCGGTATGTTCGGTTACACTGCAACTCCACAATGCTACTCTTTGGCTGAGCCAAAGTCTTGTTTCCATGTTTCTTTCTTTATATATTGGTCTGGTTTTAGTGGAAGGTCTTCATTTTTTATAATGTTGTGAAGTTCTATTTCATTCAGAACACAAGTGACATGAGAAAGGCCATAGCTGCTCTGGGAACTTCTATATTATTTTCAGCTTCCTTTCTATACATGTAAAACGTAAGGTCACATAGCTGGTGAGATACTTCTACCTGTCACACGGGGATCTCCTCCCTCCTGCTACAGGACTCTCCTTTATACAGGTGTGTCATGTACATATTTGCATGCAAAGAAACAAGTTATTTTTTTTAAATACATTTTATTATCACCAACCAGTAGCCCAATGTTAAAGCTTTTGGTACACCATGCTTAACACTGAAAGCACCTAAAGTGATTGTAAACGATCACCTTGTAAAATAAACTATTCGGTTTAAAATAGGAATGAAAGGCAAATAATTTTTGCATAGATATTTAAAAAAATGATAAATACCCTTTTTTCCTTTTTTATAAGTGATCACATTCTCTCTGTTCTCAGCTTTATAAGAGCTGGGGGAGGAAGCAGCAGCACCCTGAGCTTGATAGTGAATGGCACAACACTGAGTTCCCAGCATAGCTAAAGAACTGACCACACTCTACAGTACCCTAAAGATCAGGGGGGTTTAGCTCTATGCCCAGACACATTTTTTTTGCTGCACATTTCACAAGTTGGGACAGATTCTTCCAGAGATTTATTAATCTGCCCTAACACAACATACTCGGCCCTATCTCATATGGAGATGGGTTTTCCCACAGTCCTGTCCCATTGTCCCACAGTTCCCCTATTAAAGCAACTATGGAAAAATATTCAGCAGAGAATAGGAATAACAGCTTTCCTTTCTAGTACACCTATTTGGCAGAACAGATTTTACGTGAAAATAGCTAAACTTAGTGGTCATTTAAGGTGGGAGGCAGCAGGAGTTAAATATCTATATCAACTATTTAAAGAGTCTGCTCTGAAATATTATGATCAGCTAATAGTAGATTTTCTGTTGCTAAAGAATTGCTATTATCAATATATTCAACTGCGTCACGCTGTCAGATGCCAGAGTAGTTACTCCTCTATGCGTTTAATGGAATCCCCCTTTTTAGAATATATATTCAAGGAGACTGAAAAAAAAGGTAATATCTCTAAGACCTATGCACAATTATTTACTTATATACAGGCTACTGATCTTCCGCTTTGCCGAGAAAAATGGGAAAGAGATATCGGCCCTATTGATGATGAAAAATGGGAGCAAACACTTGAAGCTGGCCCCCTAGTGTCGGTGTCTACGGCTCAAAAATGATCACACCTGTTTATTTTATATAGAGTATATTGGACTCCGGTACAACGGCATGAATGGGGTAGAAGAGAGTCACCTATTTATCATAAATGTCAGGTTCACCCTGGAGACCTTATTCACATGTTATGGGGATGTCCTAATCTTGGCAGATATTGGAATCGTGTTATTGCAATCATTAATAATGTACAGTATGTCACAAAAGTGAGTACACCCTCACATTTTTGTAAATATTTTATTATATCTTTTCATGTGACAACACTTAAGAAATGACACTTTGGTACAATGTAAAGTAGTGAATGCACAGCTTGTATAACAGTGTAAATTTGCTGCCCCTCAAAATAACTCAACACAGCCATTCATTTCTAAACCACTGGCAACAAAAGTGAGTTCACCCCTAAGTGAAAATGTCCAAATTGGTCTCAATTAGCCAATTTCCCTCCCCGGTGTCATGTGACTCATTAGTGTAACAAGGTTTCAGGTGTGAAAGGGGAGCAGGTTTGTTAAATTTGGTGTTATCGCTCTCACTCTCTTATACTGGTCACTGGAAGTTCAACACAGTAGCTCATGGCAAAGAACTCTCTGAGGATCTGAAAAAAATAATTTTTGCTCTACATAAAGATGGCCTAAGAAGATTGCCAAGACCCTGAAACTGAGCTGCAGCACGGTGGCCAAGACCATACAGCAGTTTAACAGGACAGGTTACACTCAGAACAGGCCTCACTATGGTCGACCAAAGAAGTTGAGTGCACATGCTCAGCGTTATATCCAGAGGTTGTCTTTGGGAAATAGATGTATGAGTGCTGCCAGCATTGCTGCAGAGGTTGAAGGGGTGGGGTTAGCCTGTCAGTGCTTAGACCATACGCTGCACACTGCATCAAATTGGTCTGCATGGCTGTCGTCCCAGATGGAAGCTTCATATAAAGATAATGCACAAGAAAGTCTGCAAACAGTTTGCTGAATACAAGCAGACTAAGGACATGGATTACTAGAACCATGTCCTGTGGTCTGATGAGACCAAGATAAACTTATTTGGTTCAGATGGTACTGTGACATACTGAAGCAGAGCATGATCCCCTCCCTACAGAGACTGGGTCGCAGGGCAGTATTCCAACATAACGACCCCAAACACAGCTTTAAAATGGCCAGTGCCTTGCTAAAAAAGCTGAGGGTAAATATGATGGACTGGCTGAGCATGTCTCCAGACCTAAACCCTATTGAGCATCTGTGGGGCGTCCTCAAATGCAAGGTGGAGGAGCGCAAGGTCTTTAACATTCACCAGCCTTATGATGTCATCATGGAGGAGAGGAAGAGGACTCCAGTGGCAACCTGTGAAGCTCTGATGAACTCCATGCTCAAGAGGGTTAAAGTAGAACTATGGGCAAACCTTTTTTTTTCATTTTGGATAGAGTAAGTGAGGGTTATAACCCCAGTCAATTTTTTTTCGCCATATCTGTCCCATTGCGGAGATTTCCCTTCACTTCCTTTCCCATAGCCAAACAGGAAGTGAGAGGAGATTTCTGAAAATTAAAGGAATTTCTTGGGGACCCCTAGCTCACCAGAACTAGTGTCCCCATTGGACAATTTCCCATCTATTACTTTTCTGGGGACAACCCAAAATGTGGGGTTTTCTCTTTACTTTCACTTTCAATGATAATGGTAAACAGGACAAATAGAAAGGATGAATCTCCTTAATGGGGGCACAGACAGCAATAACAATGAACAGGGGCTCTAATCCCTCTCCACTCTATCCAAAACTTAAAAAAAGTTTTGCCTTTAGTTATACTTTAAGACAGTGCTGGAAAATAATGGTGGCCACATGAAATATTGACACTTTGGGCCCAATTTGGACATTTTCACTTAGGGGTGTACTCACTTTTGTTGCCAGTGGTTTAGACATTAATGGCTGTGTGTTGAGTTATTTTGAGGGGACAGCAAATTTACACGGTTATACAAGCTGTACACTCACTACTTTACATTGTAGCAAAGTATAATTTCTTCAGTGTTGTCACATGAAAAGATAGAATAAAATATTGACAAAAATGTGAGGGGTGTACTCACTTTTGTGAGATTCAGTATATCAGGTTCAATTACCACTGGATCCATTGACATGCTTGCTGGATAGCCTTAATGATGAGTTGTACTCTCCTCCTATTTATATTGCTCTTCTTAGACTACTTTATTTAGCTAGAACACTTATAGCTAGGTTTTGGCTATCCACTCAACCTCTTATTTG
The DNA here is from genome assembly GCA_018402905.1 of Glandirana rugosa. Lineage (NCBI taxonomy): Eukaryota > Metazoa > Chordata > Amphibia > Anura > Ranidae > Glandirana > Glandirana rugosa. The sequence continues at coordinate 556,075 of BLSH010147574.1, forward strand.
TGAAAGAAATACCTATTACCGAAATCTCCATAGAAATTTGAAAAAATCTGGCAATGCTGGTTAAGTGCTCTAGGGGTTGCTCCTCCACAACTTTTTCTTGACAGGTTGCTGCAGTGTTAATTGATCTAGAATATTTGTTCCAGACCTAAAGTCATGTGAGTTCCCTGGTACAATTGACAATATATCTAACTGCAAAGTTGTTATCACTCTAATATATTAGTGTATGCATTACATCATTCCAAATGGAGATTCTTCTGTCTATGTTTTGTTAGTTTTTTTCTTTTTTGAGTTGTCAGTATAAGACATAATTTTTTGACTATACTTATGATTTTATGTATGGCGATTATGCAAGTGGTAATATCTATTGCTATTGAAGATTGTTTGCTAACCATCTGTATACTGTACTGCCTTATGCTTTTGTTTTAATAAAAGTTACTTGATTAAAAAAAAAAAACAACTGACCATGCTGGGCTCTACTGCTTAGTGTGGTCTGTTTTTAATAGGAAATCAGAGGGACTGGCGGGAACACCAGGGATTTCACATAAAGGAAGCAATACAATAAGAACAGGATACTTTCTAATACAAGTACATGGTACCGCAGGCACATATCAGGAATATGAAATGATGGGGAACGCTTTACGCCTAAAATGTTTACCTGATTGTTGCTTAACTAAATCAAATCCTAACCCTAATCTAAGCCCTATCCCTAGTCTTCGCGCTTAAAGAAAAATTATACTTACATTGTCATGTGATCCTACCTTATTTATATAATTATTATTTTTATACTGACAGTTAGTAGTTTGCACTCACTGTACCTGGTAGGTCAACTGATCATCAGTGCTTTCATTTATGTTGGTCTTTATCTCTACCCCACACTATAATTGCTTTCAAAAAGGTGCCTGGATGAATGGATCTGTAAAGTTAAGACTGGTACAGCATTCAGTCAGTGCTTGCAGCCATTGGCTGTATACTGATGGGGGGAAGAGGGGGTGGATTCCCCCTGTTAGAATACAATAGCTTAGCTGGAGATTTCTGTATCACATCCTTGTGTTTATGTGGGGATCTGGCAGGTTTTTTTTCGTTCAACCCTCTGGTTGAAAAAAAAAAATCTGAATGTATATACCCAGTTTTACACTGCGTAAACTCCAAAGCTATGCAAAATTTGATTGCATCTGGTTTATGTATTTTCACAAATAGTGTAGAGTGGGTTACACAACATTCTGAAATAAATAAAATACAACTGTTTGTATTATATTTTTATGCTTTCTAATTATTAATTGCACATGTATGTATATACATTTATCACTGAAATAAAGCATATTTGTTTAACATAATTTAAATACAGATACATTGCATCCTCCAGGGAGCTAGAAACTCATGAAACAAATAATTATATTATTATATTATAATACATAAATAAATATTACTTTATATGAAATATTAAATAAATATTATATGTGCCAAAGTGATGGACTTCTGCCTTTGTTGTTCTTTTTATGTATATGTAGCAGTATCTGTGTTGTGTAGAGAGTGGGTCAGTCATTTGCAGATTGAAGAGGAATCTCATCTGCTGGGATAAGCAATGAAGTCAATTCATAGCTTGTGAGTTTGTGGTTAAGGAATCCATTGTAGGATGGGTGGGTATTGGATAACAAACACATCCTAGAGTTGCAAATTTTAGGATTGTATTTTCCTGATGATTATGGATGTTTATCCAGGCAGAAATGGATTATACTAGCTGAAGGATAAATATATACTGTACTTTTTAAAGTAGTACTGTGTGTCCTTCAGTAGTAGGTCGTAGAAGAATATGCCTATGATTAAAAACGTCCATCCTTCACTGCTTTATGGTTCTGGTATGTTCAGATGAAAAGCAGAAGAGTTGTATCTGTGCTTGAATTTGGCAAGCTGAAAGTTTATTGATGTAGTAGAGTAAGTTAGTGGTTGAGAGCCCAACATGTCACATCTTCCACTCTCAGAGGGATAAGGCTAAGTATTACAGCCTCCTGGACACAATCTGGAGGTGCTGCTTCCTTAAAATGCTGGAGGTGATGAAGCCACATCTTCAGCTCGGGTGAGGTGGGCTCACTGTGTTCTGGAGATCCTCTACAGACCATCAGATCATCTTTCAGTTTGAGGAAAACCATAAGTGCCTGTTTTACAATTTCATTCTGAGCAGACACAGACATGTTCGTTAGAACCTCAACAGTTAGTGACACCCTCTCCAAAGTCAGGATGAGACGATCCCTCTGTGTAAGGTCGCATACAGATGGTTTGTGTCTCAGCATTCTTCTGTAGCATCTCATTGCATTGGTAGACATGTTCTTTTCATGATCGTGTTGCAGCTCCTTTAGTGTTGTTATGTCAGAGGACGTCACTGATAAATAGCGGGATTTCGGGCAGAGCCTCCTGTGCAAGCGCCCACTTACTGCAACCAGTAAAATGCTCAACACCACCAGCCTGATATCCATTTCTGTCTGTTCAGTTGGATTTGGTAATGTCTCTTTGGTTGCTGATATTTGTTCCGTTACACTGTCACTCCACAGTGCTAGGCTCTGATTGATCTGAAGTCTTGTATCCATGTTTCTTCTTTTATATTCCTGTTTGCGGGAAAAAACTGTCTCCATTTTCATGATGTTGTGAAGTTCTCTTTCGTTCAGAACCAAGTGATATGAGAGAGGTGATAGCTGCTGTGGGAACTTCTATATCACTTTCAGTTTCCTTTCTATACAGGTAAGAAGGTAACGTCAGGTAGCTGGTGAGATTCTTCTACCTGTCACACATGAAACTCCTCCTTCTGCTACAGGACTCTCCTGTGTACGGAGGACCCAGATGTATCATGTACATATCTGCATGCAAAGAAACTCGTTTTTTCAAAATAAATGTTATTTTCACTAACATAAAAAATATACCACAGCTTAGTACATTTTCTCCTTATAGAAGTTTAGATACATAAAAAGAAAGAAGAAAATGCATGAAGATGTATAAACTTTTTTTTCTGGGATGTCAGATTGAAAAGTTCTCAAAATTGAAAAAGTCCCAAATCTTTTATGTGATTTATAAATACCTTTGCAATGGACAGTGGGCTCTGATTATAGTGGGGTCTAAGGGATAGGATCCTGCACATTCCCTGTTCTCTGTTGCAACATTATTTAACGTTCTCATGGAACAAAGCATTGGGCATGAGGACTAAAAAAGGCATACTCCAGTTACAAAGTGGTTAAAGCCCAATTCATTTGACAGAAACAGATATACAGTCAGATATACATATGCAGAAGGAGGTCAGCATTGGTAGCCTCCATATTTCCTTCCATTTTGGCTTACTTTAACCACTTCAGCCCCGGAAGGATTTCACACTTTAGGACCAGAGCCCTTTTTGCGATTCGTGTCGCTTTAACTGACAATTGCGCGGTCGAGCGACGTTGTACCCAAACACAATTTGCGTCCTTTTTTTCCCACAAATAGAGCTTTCTTTTGGTGGTATTTGATCACCTCTGCATCATTTCTGATCGCCGCTATAAACAAAAGAAGAGCGATAATTTTTCAAAAAAACCCCCAAATTTCTTACTTTTTGCTAAAATACAAATCCAAACAAAAAATAACAAAACATTTTTTTCCATCGGTTTTGGCCGATTTATATTCTAATATTTTTGGTAAAAAAAATCGCAATCGGCGCTTATTGATTGGGTTGCGCAAAAGTTGCCGCATTTACGGACGATGAGAATTAATTTCTGGGGTTTTTATTTTTTAAATTTTTTTTTACTAGTAATGGCGGCGATCTGCGATTTTTAGCGGTACTGCGATATTGGGGCGGACATGTTGGACCATTTTGACACTTTTTTGGGACCATTGGCATTTATACAGCGATCAGTGCTATAAAAATGCACTGATTACTGTGTAAATGCCATTGGCAGTGAAGGGGTTAACCTGGAGGGGGCGCTCTAAGGGTTAACTGTGTTTCCTGGGCGTGTTCTAACTGTGTGTGGGCTGCCCTAGCTGGGGAAATGGGATGATCACGGCTTCCATATGGAGGAAGCCTGTGATCATTGCCCTTCCCCTTCTAACAGATACACAGACCTCCGTTCTTCCACTGCCGGGGGGGGGCATTGTGGGTAGCCGACGGCAATCGAGTCCGCCGCACCCGCTCCCTGGCCCCCTCCCGAACACAGTGCCTCCGGCGGCGCGTGCGCGCTCACAGTGAGTGATATCGCAGCCGTCGTCGTATGATGACGGTTTGCGATATCGAGCCACTTTGTCGCCGTCAGACTGCGGTCGGCGGTCGGCAAGTGGTTAATGCAAAAGCATTCTTCTATGTGTACCTACACTCCATAAAATGTCCAGCTGGACCTTTTTACTCCCTAAAATCTATGAGGACTTAGAAAAAAATGTATGATGCGTATGCTATATACACCAATATTGTTTTTGTAAAATTGATTTTACTGGGTTCATCATATTTCAGTGCCAGCAGCCCAATGTTGTAGCTTTTGGTACCATGTTTTTAACATTAAAAATAAGTTAACCCTCCAAAGTTTACCTACTTGTTGCTTAACTAAATCCTAGCCCTAATCTAAAACCCAAACCCTTATCTTAACTCTAAAAGAAAAACTATACTTACCCTATTCTGTGATTGATGCATCAGACAAATCCGCAGTCTTGCCACCCAATATAACATTCCAGAGATCCAGGTGCCTAAAGCTACTGATCTGTTTATTTATGTACTGGACTTGATTTAGGGCCAGTTCATATCACATGCAGGTCAGTGCGTTTTTTCTGCATCAAAAATGCATGGAAAGTAGATGACATGGTTTTCAATGGTATAGTTCACACAGTGCAGTCAGTTCCAGTGCGTTCCAGGCCCAAAAAAATAGTAGAACATGCTGCATTTTTTCTGCTCTGCACTGTACTGGAACGCAGCGAAACGTTTCAAAAATGCAATGGAACACGCAAAAAACACACTGTAACTCACATGTCCTTATTTCTGGTTAAGAAAAAAAAGGGGTGAAAACGCACTGGACTGCATAAAAAATTAGTCAAAAATGCTAAACTAAACCATATGAATGTGCGGCTTCACATTGATGTATATGGATGAGCCTGTACAAGATAATCATAGTCACACACAATTAAAAGAGAAATATGGGTTTGGGCCCCCCCCCCATCATATTTACCTAGGTGGATGCAGCATCGGTCCGATGCTGCGTCTGTCCCCGTCGCCTCCACACTGAGAACGGAGCAATCAAACACCACTGATCGCCTGGTTCTGACAGCTCCTCGAGCAAAGATCTGCAGACTGTCAGTCACAGCTCTTTGCCCCCTCCTCGCTCACTGGAGCGCTAGGCTGTGGAGGGGCAGGGGTGGCCAGCTCAGGCCCTCAGTGGCTCGCTGAGATGCTGAGGCGGGTGTCAGTTCAGTCACCTGGCAAATCCAGACTTTATTGTCACGAGACGCGGAGCCGGCACCTAGACCGACTTCTGAACTGTGAGCTCTCTGATGAAAACGGGTCGCAGGAGTGCAAAATGAACCCCACTTCTGTGATCCATAGGAGAAGTACAGCCAAACGAGCTTTGGCTGTACTTCTTTAAATATGCAATGTATAAGGAAGGGTGCACATCAGTCATAGTGTATATCTAGAAAAAAATAATGAACAAATGTGATTTTCTAAGAAGTGTAAGCTCCAACGTGTGAACTTGTTCCAGTTAAGTAGTTGCAAACCTACAGTAACAGAAAAACCCAATTTTCTCAAATATGTTTGGGGCTATATGACATTCTTTAACTATTTAGCATGTGCATATAATACAGTAGCAAGATCATATTAAATGTGTGCTGATATTAAAGGTGTCTTTAATAAACTACTAAATGTAAAAATACCTTAGTCCACACTAAATACCCCAGTGTGTATGCATGTACCTTAGTCCACACTAAATACCCCAATGTGTATGCATGTACCCTAGTCCACACTAAATACCCCAGTGTGTATGCATGTACCTTAGTCCACACCAAATACCCCAGTGTGTATGCATGTAGTATAGTATGCTGAGAAGTGCATTGCCTGACCATGGGAAGCACACTATATCTTTTCATATGTTGCTGCTCAGGAAAAGAGGGGTGTAGTCATAATTATCTGCATATACGCATGCCTTAACTTTTCTATATCACACGAAGGGTACCAGTCCGTTACGTGAAGAGTCGTATGATATGATGTACGTATGTGTGACCCCATAAACCACACCTGATTCCATGTACGTATGTGTGACCCCATAAATCACACCTGATCCCATGTACGTATGTGTAACCCCATAAATCACACCTGATTCCATGTACGTATGTGTGACCCCATAAATCACACCTGATTCCATAAAAATGTAAATCATCAAATAATTTCTGTGGAAATTATAGTCGTGTGTAAATTATACTAGAACGATGACATAATATACGTGTACGATTTATCAATTTCTTACAGTATATCGGGGTTTGTATAAACTCTTTTAACC
>BLSH010147574.1:571229-583085 GCA_018402905.1 Glandirana rugosa
CACTTGCCCTAGTTTGAAGATGATTTTAGAACAGTTATATGGCTTCTACCATTAATTAATACTTTTCAGACACAGTTTGAAGATGATCCACATTCACCTCCATTTTTGCTTTTTTTATGTTTTTATTTTTTTAAAAATATTTACAGTTATTTCCCTGGCCCCATTTTTTTGTAGGGCACTTGCCCTACCCTTACCCCCATTTTACTTCCTTTTGCAGCCCTCTAGGGCTTTCCAGGACTTTGTTACAGCCACTTTTGTGCATAAAAGTTCGGGTCCCCATTGATTTCAATGGGGTTCGTTGTCCGTGCGATCGTTCGGGTTCCGTCCGGACCCGGACCCGGACTTTGTCCCGAAGTTCGGACGGACCAGCAGAACCCGAACTTCCAGAGGTTCGCTCAACTCTACATATTACTGATCGTTGTGTTGATTAGGGGATCTGTCAGTGTTTTTGTTTTTTTTTGTTTAACCCCCTGGTTGAACGGAAAAAAAAACCTGAAGTATGAATCCAGCTTTACTGTGCGGAAACTCCAAAGCTATAAAAGATTTGATTGCATCTTATTTACAGTATGTATTTTCAAAGAAAAGAACATCTCTCTTGTAATTATCTGTAACTCTCTGGATTGCTCTGTTACACAGCAAACTGAGTATGATCCTACATCATAGAAATTAAAGTTTTTGTTTCTTTTCTAAAGAACCAAATCTTTTACAAATAGTATAGAATGTGTTACACAGCATTGTAAAAAATAAATGAAAACACAACAGTTTGTATCATATTTTTCTACTGTTTATTTATTAATTGCATGTGCATAAATATAAATTTATCAGTAAAATAAAACATATATCCTTAACATAAGTTAAATACAGATACATCGGATACTCCAGGGAGCGGGAAACTCATGACATAAATACATTTTAATAACTTAAATAATATAAATAATATTAAACAAATCAAGTTAAATACCTATAGGTTATAATAGATATGAAATAAATAATTACATTATTATGAATACATAAATAATTAAATAAATATGATACTTAATATGATATTAAATAAATATGATATTCGCAAACATGTCAGACTTCTGCCTGTGTTGTTCCTTCTGTGTATGAGTAGCAGTATCTGTGTTGTGTAGAGAGTGGGTCAGTCATTTGCAGATTGAAGAGGAACCTCATCTGCTAGGATAAGCAACAAAGTCAATTCATGACTTGTGAGTTTGTGGTTATGGAATTCACTGTAGGATACAGGTGGAGAACAAACAAATCCTATAGTTGCAAATTTCAGGATTGTATTTTCTTGATGATTAGGATGAATATCCTACACCAGGCAGAAACAAATTATAACAGTTGAGGGATGAATATACATTGTAGTACTGTGTGGCCTTCAGTAGTAGGTTGTAGAAGGATATGTCTATGATGAGGAAGTCCATCCTTCACTTGTTCATTGTTCTGGTATGTTCAGATGAAAAGCAGAAGAGTTGTATATTTGCTTGAATTTGGCAAGCTGAAAGTTTCATTGATGTAGTAGAGTAAGTTAGGGGTTGAGAGCCCAACATGTCACATCTTCCACTCTCAGAGGGATAAGGCTAAGTATTACAGCCTCCTGGACACAATCTGGAGATGCTGCTTCCTTAACCACTTCAGCCCCGGAAGGATTTCCAGCTTTAGGACCGGAGCCCTTTTTGCGATTCGGCGCTGCGTCGCTTTAACTGACAATTGCGCGGTCGTGCAACGTTGTACCCAAACTAAATTTGCATCCTTTTTTTCCCACAAATAGACCTTTCTTTTGGTGGTATTTGATCACCGCTGCGTCATTTCTGATCGCCGCTATAAACAAAAGAAGAGCGACAATTTTGCAAAAAAACCCAAATTTCTTACTTTTTGCTAAAATACAAATCCAAAAAAAAAATATAAAAAAACATTTTTTTTCACCGTTTTTGGCCGATTTATATTCTTCCTCATATTTGCGATAAAAAAATCGGAATCGGCGTTTATTGATTGGTTTGCGCAAAAGTGGTCGCGTTTACGGATGATGAGAATTCATTTTTGGGGTTTTTAATTTTTTTTTTATTTTTTACTAATAATGGCAGCGATCTGCGATTTTTTGCGGTACTGCGATATTTCAGCGGACATGTCGGACCATTTTGACACTTTTTTGGGACCATTGGCATTTATACAGCGATCAGTGCTATAAAAATGCACTGATTACTGTGTAAATGCCATTGGCAGTGAAGGGGTTAACCTGCAGGGGGCGCGCTAAGGGTTAACTATGTTCCCTGGGCGTGTTCTAACTGTATGGGGACTTGCCTAGCTGGGGAAGGGAAGTGGTCACAGCCTTCACGTAAAGGAAGGCTGTGATCACAGCCCTTCCCCCTCACACAGAGCGGAGGTCCGTGTTTACATACACGGACCTCCACTCACTCGCTCCGGGGGGGCCATCACGGGTAGCCGGCGGCAATCGAAGCCGCCGCACCCGCTCCCTGGCCCCCCCTGGACACAGTGAGCGCGCGGGCGCGCCTCCGGCGGCGCGCGCGCGCTCACTAAACTCGTTCCCGCAGCCGCCGTCGTATGATGGCGATTTGCGGGAACGAGCCACTTTGCCGCCGTCAGATGCCGATCGGCGGTCGGCAAGTGGTTAAAATGCTGGAGGTGACGAAGCCACATCTTCAGCTCGGGTGAGGTGGGCTCACTGTATTCTGGAGATCCTCTACAGACCATCAGATCATCTTTCAGTTTGAGGAAAACCATAAGTACCTGTTTTACAGTTTCAGGTTGAGCAGATGTAGACATGTTAATTAGAACATCAACTGTTAGCGACACCCTCTCCAAAGTCAGGATGAGACGATCCCTCTGTGTAAGGTCGCATACAGATGGTTTGTGTCTCAGCATTCTTCTGTAGCATCTCATTGCATTGGTAGACATGTTCTTTTCATGATCGTGTTGCAGCTCCTTTAGTGTTGTTATGTCAGAGGACGTCACTGATAAATAGCGTGATTTCGGGCAGAGCCTCCTGTGCAAGCGCCCACTTACTGCAACCAGTAAAATGCTCAACACCACCAGCCTGATATCCATTTCTGTTCTGTTCAGTTGGATCTGATAATGTCTCTTTGGTTGCTGATATTTGTTCCGTTACACTGTCACTCCCCAGTGCTAGGCTCTGATTGATCTGAAGTCTTGTTTCCATGTTTCTTCTTTTATATTCCTGTTTGCGGGAAAAAACTGTCTCCATTTTCATGATGTTGTGAAGTTTTCTTTCGTTCAGAACTCAAGTGATGTGAGAGAGGTGATAGCTGCTGTGGGAACTTCTATATCACTTTCAGTTTCCTTTCTATACAGGTAAGAAGGTAACGTCAGGTAGCTGGTGAGATTCTTCTACCTGTCACACTGGAAACTCCTCCTTCTGCTACAGGACTCTCCTGTGTACGGAGGACCCAGATGTATCATGTACATATCTGCATGCAAAGAAACATTTTTTTTCAAAATAAATTTTATTTTCACTAACATAAAAAATATACCACGGCTTAGTACATTTTCTCCTCATAGAAGTTTAGATACATAAAAAGAAAGAAGAAAATGCATGAAGATGTATAAACTTTTTTTTCTGGGATGTCAGATTGAAAAGTACTCAAAATTGAAAAAGTCCCAAATCTTTTATGTAATTTGTAAATACCTTTGCAATGGACAGTGGGCTCTGATTATAGTGGGGTCTAAGGGATAGGATCCTGCACATTCCCTGTTCTCTGTTGCAACATAATTTAACGTTCTCATGGAACAAAGCATTGGGCATGAGGACTAAAAAAGGCATACTTCAGTTACAAAGTGGTTAAAGCCCAATTCACCGCTATAAACAAAAGAAGAGCGATAATGTTTCAAAAAAACCCAAATTTCTTACTTTTTGCTAAAATACAAATCCAAAAAAAAAAATATAACAAAACATTTTTTTCCATCGGTTTTGGCCGATTTATATTCTTCCTCATATTTTTGGTAAAAAAAATCGCAATCAGCGCTTATTGATTGGGTTGCGCAAAAGTGGCCGCATTTACAGACAATAAGAATTAATTTCTGGGGTTTTTATTTTTTTAACATTTTTTTACTAGTAATGGCGGTGATCTGCGATTTTTAGCGGTACTGCCATATTGGGGCGGACATGTTGGACCATTTTGATACTTTTTTGGGACCATTGGCATTTATACAGCAATCAGTGCTATAAAAATGCACTGATTACTGTGTAAATGCCATTGGCAGTGAAAGGGTTAACCTGGAGGGGGGCTCTAAGGGTTAACTGTGTTCCCTGGGCGTGTTCTAACTGTGTGTGGGCTGCTCCAGCTGGGGAAATGGGATGATCACAGCTTCCATATAGAGAAAGCCTGTGATCATCGCCCTTCCCCCTCTAAAAGAACGGAGATCCGTGTTTACATACACGGACCTCCGTTCTTCCACTGCCGGGGGGGCATCGTGGGTAGCCGGCGGCAATCGAGTCCGCCGCACCCACTCCCTGGCCCCCTCCCGAACGCAGTGAGCGTGCCTCCGGCGGCGCGTGCGCGCTCACAGTGAGTGATATCGCAGCCGCCGTCGTATGACGACGGTTTGCGATATCGAGCCACTTTGTCGCCGTCAGACTGCGGTCGGCAAGTGGTTAATGCAAAACCATTCTTATATGTGTACCTACACTCCATAAAATGTCCATCTGGACCTTTTTACTCCCTAAAATCTATGAGGACTTAGAAAAAAATGTATGATGCCTATGCTATATACACCAATATTGTTTTTGTAAAATTGATTTTACTGGGTTCATCATATTTCAGTGCCAGCAGCCCAATGTTGTAGCTTTTGGTGCCATGTTTTTAACATTAAAAATAAGTTAACCCTCCAAAGTTTACCTACTTGTTGCTTAACTAAATCCTAAAATCTAAATCTAAAACCCAAACCCTTATCTTAACTCTAAAAGAAAAACTATCCTTACCCTATTCTGTGATTGATGCATCAGACAAATCCGCAGTCTTGCCACCCAATATAACATTCCAGAGATCCAGGTGCCTAAAGCTACTGATCAGTTTATTTATGTACTGGACTTGATTTAGGGCCAGTTCATACCACATGCAGGTCAGTGCGTTTTTTCTGCATCAAAAACGCATGGAAAGTAGATGACATGGCTTTCAATGGTATAGTTCACACAGTGCAGTCAGTTCCAGTGCGTTCCAGGCCCAAAAAAATAGTAGAACATGCTGCATTTTTTCTGCTCTGCACTGTACTGAAACGTTTCAAAAATGCACTGGAAGACGCAAAAAACACACTGTAACTCACATGTCCTTATTTCTGGTTAAGAAAAAAAGGGGGGAAAATGCACTGGGCTGCATAAAAAATTCATCAAAAACGCATATGCAGAAAAGCATCCAGAACGCATCCTGACTGCGTTTCTATGGTGTGAACTGGCCCTTACTAAACCATATGAATGTGCGGCTTCACATTGATGTATATGGATGAGCCTGTACAAGATAATCATAGTCTCACACCATTAAAAGAGAAATATGGGTTTGGGTCCCCCCCCCCCATCATATTTACCTAGGTGAATGCAGCATCAGTCCGATGCTGCATCTGTCCCCCGTTACCTCCACACTGAGAACGGAGCAATCAAACACCACTGATCGCCTGGTTCTGACAGCTCCCCGAGCAAAGATCTGCAGACTGTCAGTCACAGCTCTCTGCTCTGCCCCCTCCTCGCTCACTGGAGCGCTAGGCTGTGGAGGGGCAGGGGCGGCCGGCTGGCTCAGGCCCTCAGAGGCTCACTGAGATGCTGAGACGGGTGTCAGTCCAGGCACCTGGCAAATCCAGACTTTATTGTCACGAGACGTGGCACCTAGACCGACTTCTGTACTGTCAGCTCTCTGATGAAAACGGGTTGCAGGAGTGCAAAACGAACTGCACTCCTGTGATCCATAGGAGACGTACAGCCAAACGAGCTTTTGCTGTACTTCTTTAAATATGCAATGTATAAGGAAGGGTGCACATCAGTCATAGTGTATATCTAGAAAAAAATTATGAACAAATGTGATTTTCTAAGAAGTGTAAGCTCCAATGTGTGAACTTGTTCCAGTTAAGTAGTTGCAAACCTACAGTAACAGAAAAACACAATTTTCTCTAATAAGTTTGGGGCTATATGACATTCTTTAACTATTTAGCATCTGCATATAATACAGTAGCAAGATCACATTAAATGTGTGCTGATATTAAAGGTGTCTTTAATAAACTACTAAATGTAAAAATACCTTAGTCCACACTAAATACCCCAGTGTGTATGCATGTACCTTAGTCCACACTAAATACCCCAATGTGTATGCATGTACCCTAGTCCACACTAAATACCCCAATGTGTATGCATGTACCTTAGTCCACACTAAATACCCCAGTGTGTATGCATGTACCTTAGTCCACACTAAATACCCCAGTGTGTATGTATGTACCTTAGTCCACACTAAATACCCCAATGTGTATGCATGTACCTTAGTCCACACTAAATACCCCAGTGTGTATGCATGTACCTTAGTCCACACTAAATACCCCAGTGTGTATGCATGTAGCATAGTGTGCATGCTGAGAAGTGCATTGCCTGACCATGGCAAGCACACTATATCTTTTCATATGTTGCTGCTCAGGAAAAGAGGGGTGTAGTCATAATTATCTGCATATACGCATGCCTTATTTATAAAATTATTATTTTACACCGACAGTTAGTAGTTTACACTCACTGCAGCTGGAAGATCATGTGAACATCAGTCTTTTCATTTATTATTGTAATTTCCTCTGCTTCCATCCTACAATTGCTTTCAAAAATTTACCTGCGTGCAATGAATGGATCTGTTGAGGAAGTTAAACCCAGTAGAGCATTCGATCAGTGCTTGCAACCATTGGGTGTTTTCTGACGTCGGTAGGGTGGGGGTGGTTTGGGCTTAGCTCGAGAGATCGCCATATTACTGATCGTTGTGTTGATTAGGGGATCTGTCAGTGTTTTTGATTTTTTTTTTTAACCCCCTGGTTGAACGAAAAAAAAAACCTGAAGTATGAATCCAGCTTTACTGTGCGGAAACTCCAAAGCTATAAAAGATTTGATTGCATCTTATTTACAGTATGTATTTTCAAAGAAAAGAACAACTCTCTTGTAATTATCTGTAACTCTCTGGATTGCTCTGTTACACAGCAAACTGAGTATGATTCTACATCATAGAAATTAAAGTTTTTGTTTCTTTTCTAAAGAACCAAATCTTTTACAAATAGTGTAGAATGTGTTACACAGCATTGTAAAAAATAAATGAAAACACAACAGTTTGTATCATATTTTTCTACTGTTTATTTATGAATTGCATGTGCATAAATATAAATTTATCAGTAAAATAAAACATATATGCTTAACATAAGTTAAATACAGATACATCGGATACTCCAGGGAGCGGGGAACTCATGACATAAATACATTTTAATAACTTAAATAATATAAATAATATTAAACAAATCATGTTAAATACCTATAGGTTAAAATAGATATGAAATAAATAATTACATTATTATGAATACATAAATAATTAAATAAATATTATACTTTATATGATATTAAATAAATATGATATTTGCAAAAATGTTAGACTTCTGCCTGTGTTGTTCCTTCTGTGTATGAGTAGCAGTATCTGTGTTGTGTAGAGAGTGGGTCAGTCATTTGCAGATTGAAGAGGAACCTCATCTGCTAGGATAAGCAACAAAGTCAATTCATGGCTTGTGAGTTTGTGGTTATGGAATTCACTGTAGGATACAGGTGGAGAACAAACAAATCCTATAGTTGCAAATTTCAGGATTGTATTTTCTTGATGATTTGGATGAATATCCTACACCAGGCAGAAACAAATTATAACAGTTGAGGGATGAATATACATAGTAGTACTGTGTGGCCTTCAGTAGTAGGTTGTAGAAGGATATGTCTATGATGAGAAAGTCCATCCTTCACTTGTTCATTGTTCTGGTATATTCAGATGAAAAGCAGAAGCATTGTATCTGTGCTTGAATTTGGCAAGCTAAAAAGTTTCGTTGATGCAGTAAGTTAGTGGTTGAGAGCCCAACATGTCACATCTTCCACTCTCAGAGGGATAAGGCTAAGTATTACAGCCTCCTGGACACAATCTGGAGATGCTGCTTCCTTAAAATGCTGGAGGTGATGAAGCCACATCTTCAGCTCGGGTGAGGTGGGCTCACTGTATTCTGGAGATCCTCTACAGACCATCAGATCTTCTTTCAGTTTGAGGAAAACCATAAGTGCCTGTTTTACAGTTTCAGGCTGAGCAGATGTAGACATGTTAATTAGAACATCAACAGTTAGTGACACCCTCTCCAAAGTCAGGATGAGACGATCCCTCTGTGTAAGGTCGCATACAGATGGTTTGTGTCTCAGCATTCTTCTGTAGCATCTCATTGCATTGGTAGACATGTTCTTTTCATGATCGTGTTGCAGCTCCTTTAGTGTTGTTATGTCAGAGGACGCCACTGATAAATAGCGGGATTTCGGGCAGAGCCTCCTGTGCAAGCGCCCACTTACTGCAACCAGTAAAATGCTCAACACCACCAGCCTGATATCCATTTCTGTTCTGTTCAGTTGGATCTGATAATGTCTCTTTGGTTGCTGATATTTGTTCCGTTACACTGTCACTCCACAGTGCTGGTCTCTGATTGATCTGAAGTCTTGTTTCCATGATTCTTCTTTTATATTCCTGTTTGCGGGAAAAAACTCTCTCCATTTTCATGATGTTGTGAAGTTTTCTTTCGTTCAGAACTCAAGTGATATGAGAGAGGTGATAGCTGCTCTGGGAACTTCTATATCACTTTCAGTTTCCTTTCTATACAGGTAAGAAGGTAACGTCAGGTAGCTGGTGAGATTCTTCTACCTGTCACACAGGAAACTCCTCCTTCTGCTACAGGACTCTCCTGTGTACAGAGGACCCAGATGTATCATGTACATATCTGCATGCAAAGAAACTCGTTTTTTCAAAATAAATGTTATTTTCACTAACATAAAAAATAAACCACAGCTTAGTACATTTTCTCCTCATAGAAGTTTAGATACATAAAAAGAAAGAAGAAAATGCATGAAGATGTATAAACTTTTTTTCTTAACGGTCGGCACCGTTAATGCAAAACCATTCTTATATGTGTACCTACACTGCATAAAATGTCCAGCTGGATCTTTTTACTCCCTAAAATCTATGAGGACTTGATTTTACTGGGTTCATCATATTTCAGTGCCAGCAACCCAATGTTGTAGCTTTTGGTACCATGTTTTTAACATTAAAAATAAGTTAACCTTTCAAAGTTTACCTACTTGTTGCTTAACTAAATCCTAGCTCTAATCTAAAACCCAAACCCTTATCTTAACTCTAAAAGAAAAACTATACTTACACTATTCTGTGATTGATGCATCAGACAAATCCGCAGTCTTGCCACCCAATATAACATTCCAGAGATCCAGGTGTCTAAAGCTACTGATCTGTTTATTTATGTACTGGACTTGATTTAGGGCCAGTTCATACCACATGCAGGTCAGTGCGTTTTTTCTGCATCAAAAACGCATGGAAAGTAGATGACATGGTTTTCAATGGTATAGTTCACACAGTGTAGTCAGTTCCAGTGTGTTCCAGGCCCAAAAAAATAGTAGAACATGCTGCATTTTTTCTGCTCTGCACTGTACTGGAACGCGGCGAAACGTTTCAAAAATGTACTGGAACACGCAAAAAACACACTGTAACTCACATGTCCTTATTTCTGGTTAAGAAAAAAAGGGGGAAAAATGCACTGGACTGCATAAAAAATGCGTCAAAAACGCATATGCAAAAAAGCATCCGGAACGCATCCTGACTGCGTTTCTATGGTGTGAACTGGCCCTTACTAAACCATATGAATGTGCGGCTTCACATTGATGTATATGGATGAGCCTGTACAAGATAATCATAGTCTCACACCATTAAAAGAGAAATATGGGTTTGGGTCCCCCCCCATCATATTTACCTAGGTGGATGCAGCATCAGTCCGATGCTGCATCTGTCCCCCGTTACCTCCACACTGAGAACGGAGCAATCAAACACCACTGATCGCCTGGTTCTGACAGCTCCCGAGCAGAGAGCTGCAGACTGTCAGTCACAGCTCTCTGCTCTGCCCCCTCCTCGCTCACTGGAGCGCTAGGCTGTGGAGGGCAGGGTGGCCGGCTGGCTCAGGCCCTCAGCAGCTCACTGAGATGCTGAGGCGGGTGTCAGTCCAGGCACCTGGCAAATCCAGACTTTATTGTCACGAGTTGCAGCACCTAGACCGACTTCTGTACTGTCAGCTCTCTGATGAAAACGGGTTGCAGGAGTGCAAAACGAACTGCACTCCTGTGATCCATAGGAGAAGTACAGCCAAACGAGCTTTGGCTGTACTTCTTTAAATATGCAATGTATAAGGAAGGGTGCACATCAGTCATAGTGTATATCTAAAAAAAAATAATGAACAAATGTGATTTTCTAAGAAGTGTAAGCTCCAACGTGTGAACTTGTTCCAATTAAGTAGTTGCAAACCTACTGTAACAGAAAAACCCAATTTTCTCTAATATGTTTGGGGCTATATGACATTCTTTAACTATTTAGCATGTGCATATAATACAGTAGCAAGATCACATTAAATGTGTGCTGATATTAAAGGTGTCTTTAATAAACTACTAAATGTAAAAATACCTTAGTCCACTCTAAATACCCCAGTGTGTATGCATGTACCTTAGTCCACACTAAATACCCCAATGTGTATGCATGTACCCTAGTCCACACTAAATACCCCAATGTGTATGCATGTACCTTAGTCCACACTAAATACCCCAATGTGTATGCATGTGCCTTAGTCCACACTAAATACCCCAATGTGTATGCATGTACCTTAGTCCACACTAAATACCCCAATGTGTATGCATGTAGCATAGTGTGCATGCTGAGAAGTGCATTGCCTGACCATGGGAAGCACAGTATATCTTTTCATATGTTGCTGCTCAGGAAAAGAGGGGTGTCGTCATAATTATCTGCATATATGCATATCTTATTCATAAAATTAATATTTTACACCGACAGTTAGCAGTTTACACTCACTGCAGCTGGAAGATCAAGTGAACATCAGTCTTTTTATTTATTATGGTAATTTCCTCTGCTTCCACCCTACAATTGCTTTCAAAAATTTACCTGCGTGCAATGAATGGATCTGTTGAGGAAGTTAAACCCAGTACAGCATTCGATCAATGCTTGCAACCATTGGGTGCTTTCTGACGTCAGTAGGGTGGGGGGGGGGGTTTGGGTGAGTCCCCCAAGTTAGAATACAATAGTGTTGAACGAAAAAAAAAACCTGAAGTATGAATCCAGCTTTACTGTGCGGAAACTCTAAAACACTACATAGACATAAATTGAATACAATTCGTATATACAAAATAAAATGACTATTTAAATATAAATACGTGTACGTTAATTATTTGTCATCTTTTTATACTATGTCTGACAACACAAAATTAAATAAAAAATGTTACGACACATTGTGTAAGATATGATAAACACTTTCTAAACCAAGAAATCTTTTCTTTGTTTTTGAACTTAAAGATACTACATCCTAGTATGAGTCAAACGACACATTGTCTCGTTAGGCCTCTCAATGTCTATTAATGTTCTCTCTACAAGAAAAGAAACTTTTATGTATGACATTTATTCTACGTTAGTTTAGAAAATATCGAAATCTCAAAGGCGTGTCATTTCGACCTAAGTATGAAGTCCAAAAAAAAAAGCAAGTTGTGATAACATAAGATTGAACCCCCTGAGT
>BLSH010147574.1:599413-614327 GCA_018402905.1 Glandirana rugosa
CCGGAAAACGCCAGTACAATATTAGGTGGCGTTTGTTGGCGTTAGTTGGCGTTTGTTGGCGTTTTGTGGCGTCGGCGTCAAAAAACGTCAAAAAGTTACAGCCTCAGAACGCGATGGCCATGGGTTCTACTTTCTGCTCACTAACGCCGACGTCACCTACAGCTCAGAAACGCCGACGTTTTTATGGGGCCATTGACTAACATGGAGAGCTGCAAAAAACGCCAGAAAACGCCAGCGTCAAAAAACGTCCGTGTGTATGAGGCCTTAGAAGGCACTTGAAGAAAGATGGATTGCATGGTCGAGTTGCCAGAAGAAAGCCATTGCTACGCAAATGCCACAAAGTATCCCGCTTACAATACGCCAAACAGCACAGAGACAAGCCTCAAACCTTCTCGCACAAAGTAATTTGGAGTGATGAGACCAAAATGTAACTTAATACCGTGTATTGCCCCTTTAACATCAGTGACAGCTTTAAGTCTTTTGTGTTATTTGTTGATGAGGCTCTTTATCTTCTGAGAGGGTAAAGCTGCCCATTCCACAAAAACCCAGTTGTGGCTGAAATTTCAGTTGGTCTACCTGACTGTGGTTTGGTTTCAACAGATCCCCTGATTTTCCACTTCTTGATTAAAGTTTGAACACTGCTGATTGGCATTCTCAATTCCTTTGATATCTTTTTATATCCCTTTCCTGTTTTATACAGTTCAACTACCTTTTCCCACAGATCCTTTGACAATTCTTTTGCTTTCCCCATGACTCAGAATCCAGAAACATCAGTGCAGCACTGGATGAAAGATGCAGGGGGATGTCAGGAGTCCAGAATCTCATTGACCTTTTATACATACACACTACTTACAAGCAAACAGATCACAGGTGAGGATGGTTACCTTTAATAGCCATTCAAACCCCTTTGTGTCAACTTGAGTGCATGTTATCAGGCCAAAATCACAAGGGTATGTAAACTTTTGATCAGGGTCATTTGGGTAGTTTCTGTTGTTATTATGATTTAAAAAGAGTAAACACAGTTGATTGATAATAAATGGCTTCAGCCAAACACTAACCATGAGTGAAAGAAATGTTTTTGTGTTCTCATTCATATTCTCTGAAAAATGGACAAGAAAGCATACATTTTGCCAGGGTATGTGAACTTATGAGCACAACTGTATATGAAAATTGATCAATCCTGATGTACTGATGGCTTTTGAGGAACGAAAATGCCAGGACAGTACAAATATTCCCCAAATGACCCCTTTTTAGAAAGTAGTCCAAGGCAATTAGTAAGAAGCATGACAAGTTTTTTGAAGTTATAATTTTTTTGTCACAATTTTTGGAAAATGAAGAAATTATAAAAAAAGATTTTTAAATTTTTTTTTTACATACTGTCACCAGTGCAGTACAGCGTCATCATATAACTGGCGTGGCAGTAATCAGGGACACTGACTGGTGGCAGTATCTACAAAAAAAAAAATTGTATTAATTTGTTTTCATTTTTTTAAATATTTTTTATTACTTTTTTTTTACATTTTTTTTAATACACGGTGACCAGAGTAATACCGTATTACCATAGTAACACTGTACTACTCTGGGGAGGTGATCGGGATTTTTTTTTCCACACTATGGTTGCTTATAACTGCAAATTTTACAGTTATAAGCAACCATTTTTTTCTGAATGAAAACTACTCATTCAGTGTTTACTATTATGATTGGCTGTGATTGGCCACAGTTAATCACATGGTACAGATGGGCCCTGCCTGTACCATGTGATGAATATGACCAATCACAGAGCTCATCACAACAGTACACAATGAAAGGCATGTAACAAAGCCTTTCATTGTGTACAACTGTCATTTGACCTACTGTGATTGGCCACAGTGTTTACATGGTACATTGTGTCCGGTGTACACGACGGGTGACAGATCATACTGGAGCGCAGCCCGATCCTGGGAGGACATCCTCCCTGAACAACAGTGCTCCCCTCTGGCCATCATTTTACAATAGGCCGGGCAGGAAAATGTTAAATCTGCTATGCATAAGAAAAGGCGCACATTAGTCATAGTGTGTATATATAGAAAAAAATAATTAACAAATGTGATTTCCAAAGACGTGTAAGCTTCAACATATGAACTTGTTTCAGTTAAGTAGTTGCAAACCTAACAGAAAAACTGAATTTTCTTTAATATTTTTGGGGCTATGTGACATTCTTTAACTATTTTGCATATGCATTTGATGCAGTAGCAAGATCATATTAAGATGTCTGTAAATAACTACTAAATGTAAAAATACCTAAGTCCAAACTCAATACCCCCAGTGTGTATGTAGTGCCATCTTAATAGCATTATGGTCCCCTACCAGCTTGCATCAGGTGTCCCCATCACAGCCTAGTAATGGGCAGTACTCCTCTCCTAGGAGACATCACAGAGGGGTAGGAGGGGCTATACCTCAAGTTATCAGTATGGCGATCAAATTAGAGACACACAGCAGAGAGGTTGTTCCTATCCATACACGAATCCCCCCAGATCAAGTTATGATCATTCAGTTACTCATAATAGACATCTCCCTTTATCAGATAAAGATCAAGACCCCTATGAGTGTCATAGGATTATGACTCAAAATCCATTACATACTTCAATAATGAATCATTATCCAAGGCAGGATTACGGTTGTGAGGATTCCCCAATAGGTGGGAGGAATGGTGGTAGATCACCTGTATTTCAACCACCTCCACAAAATGGAGAAAGGTTAAATAATCAAAGAGAAGGACCAGAGGGGGAGGAAGAAAAGGGCTAAAAAGAAGAAAGATGTAATTAGTTCAGGTATTTTTAACCTTAGTGGGGCCCGTCTTTCTAAGGAAGAACAGTTAGTATTGAACAAGGTATTGAAACATGCACCCCTAAAGGACTTAATCAATTTCAGACCTTTATGGACATTCCCTATAGTCCCTATTTAATCCCCCTATGGCCCCTTCTGTATCAGTTTTCCGTGGTCTGGTTTGTAAGGATCTTGACAAGTTGACATTGGGCAATAGGAATAAAGATTTGCAATTTGAGGAAGGTCTCTAGAGATTACATGAACATGATGATATTGTAGTATGTCCATCGGATAAAGGGGGGATAGTTGTTTTGGCCAAAGATTCTTATAATATAGAAATCAACCGGCTCATATCTGATAGAGGAACCTATGCCTCCCTTCATAATCATCCAACAACCACATACAAGAAAGATGTACTGAATATTGTAGAAAAGGGTTTTAAAGATGGAATAATAAACAAAAAAGAAAAGGCCCTTCTTGTTCCTGTGGTACTACGGGTGTCTGTAATGTATAATCTCCCAAAAAATCCAGAAAAGCCTTACCAGTTCGCTAGGACGTCCCATAATAAGTGGGATTGATACTGTATCATTCTTGATTGGGAAATATATTGCTGAATTTTTACAGCCGTTAATTTAGAAACCACCCCATCCTATCCGAGGGATACATCTAATGCCATCCTATCCGAGGGATACATCTAATGTGATTACTATCCTTAACCTGATAGAATGGAGGGGAGGCTATGTATTGGCCACTGCTGACATCACATCATTATATATCATTGTTTCCCATGTTCAGGGTTTGAGAGCTGTTGAACATTTACTTGAGAGAGACAGCGATTTACCTCCCGAACAAATTGGCTTTATTTTGGAATTTTTGAAGTTCGCCATATTTTTGGTTTGGTAACAGCTATTCTATCCAAAAGTGTGGCGTAGCAATAGGCGCTAAATGTGTGCCAAGCATGTCAAATTTATTTATGGCAAAGTGGGAAGAGGAATGCTGTCTAAGAAAATAAGTTCCCGGAACTTATATTCTGGGGTAGATTCATAGACGATATTCTCCTTGCATAGATCGGAACTTTAGAATTCCTGCAAAATTTTATATTTTCTGTTAATAGTAATAACAGAGATATTATACTTCAGTGTGAGGCTAGTACTAGTGAGGTAAATTTTCTCGATTTGGTTATTAAGGTGGTTGATAATACTTTACATTCCACCACTTATTTTAAAGGCACTGATAGAAACTCCTAGTTAGATCAAACTAATTGCCATTATTCATCGAGTCTTAGATCAATTCCAAAGAGCCAATTTTTGCGCTTGAGGGGGAATTTTTCTAGAATTTAGGATTTCTTTCTCCAGTCCCAGTGCATCAAAAAGAGATTTGTTGAAAAGGGTTACAATAGTGACGATTTGGATAAGGTTATAGAACAGGTGGCATCTAGGAATAGGGTTGAACTACCTGTCAAACATACAGGAGAAACATCCAACTCTGATAAATTTAACTGGGCATTATGTGATATTCTGTTTAACATAGGACTAAAAGAATATTATTAGGAAACATTGGGGGGTTCTGAAGATCAATCCTGTTCTGGGCCCTTAAATTCCTGATAAACCAGATGTAATACAGTATATAGGGGTGTTCCATCATTAAGTAATGTGGTAGCCCCAAATATTGTCGATCCACATAGGAGACCTTAATTATTTCAAGAACTTAAAGGCTTTTATCCTTGTTAGAAATGTGTAGTGTGCTTGATAAAGGAGGGTAGGAAGGGTAGGAAATTAGAAACCTTTTCCTCCAATCAGATGAACAAATCATATGATATCCCTTCCTTTTTATCATGTAACACAAGTAATGTGTATTATATAATCGTTTGTCCATGCGATTACCAATACGTGGGGAGGAGTATCAGAGAATTACAAACTAGGTTAAAGGAACATGGCTCAGGGATGGGGCTGGAGATAGAGGGAGGGTACACTTCTTGGAGATCCCTCCCCTTGAGCTGTGAAAGCTCTAGAAGGGGGGTGGATGAGGAGGTGTCACTTCCTGATGCATGACAAGGAGCCCTGACCAATCCACAGGTTGGGTTGTCAGGGGGGCAGGCCTCCTCGAATACAGCTATCTGCCAGCAGGTGTCAGGAGAGTTTGGGTGGAAGAGAAGAGGATGTAGCCGGAGCTGAAGATCGGGCCTTGCCCAGGAGGGGAGCCCCCAGTCTGGGGGGTGAACCTGAGGCCTGGGGCTTGGGTGCAGCCAGGAGCAGGAGTCGGCTCCTGGAGTGGCACAAGATAAGCAGGAGAGCAGCTGAGTTCTACATGGAAAGAGACTCTTTAAAGGATCCACCATATAGTCGGTGAGTGGTGGTCCCTGGGCATTGGATGAGAAGGCTGAGACAGTTTGGAAAGAGAGTGTGCAGTCTGTAGAAGTCAGGAGGAGCCAACTAAGGGGAAGGAGAGCCATTAGACCGTAGGGCAGATCGGATGGGTCTGGAAGATGGATGGGCTGGTAGTAGTAGTTCATCCAGGGCCCAGCTAGCACCAACGTACTTAGCTACACAAGAAAGGGTCCATGGTTTAAAGGAAGAAAACCTGAGATTCTTACCCCCAAAGGGTGGTTCTGAGGCCTTGCCAGTGGCTGCAGCAGGCCTCATCATGTGCTAGCTGTGGTGAAGAGGATGTGTCATGGAGGTCTGATAAATTTCCTTTCGGACCAGGGGAACAAGTGTAACGGTCAGAAAGTGAGTGCTGGAGAGAGTAAAGGAGAAGAGTAACGGTCAGCAAGTAGTGTGCAGGAGGAGAAGTGTATATACTGGAGGTGTGTATAATAGGTCCCATGTTCAATAGCTGTGCATCCCACAGTCATCCTTATCCCTATCCAAACCCTAAATAAAACAACAAAACAAAGGTCTGTTCAGTGACACCGGGTGTGTGGAATTTGTAATTGAGAGCAGCGGGCATGTGGACCCCAACTATCAGCCACTCTTGAGGGAGCACATGGCAACATTTGGGTGCTCGTTTTCCGGGATGCACCTGCAAGGCTGCCAGGCGTTGCCTCTAGCAACCAAAAGAGAACCGAGCCAGGAACTGTAATTGTTTTATTGCTAAAGTGGACTGAACTTTGGGAAAAGGACTTGTGTGTTTGCCAGCTAAACAGTAAACCTTTACAATTGTTGCCAACTGCCGCTCTCGCCAGCCCAGTCGCTGCAGCTGGCACTGGGGCGAGCACTTGCATCATCCTGTAATTCATTGACTTTGTTACCATGTGCCTGTGTTGTTCCTTTTATTTACACATAGCAGTATCTGTGTTGTGTAGAGAGTGGGTCAGTCATTTGCAAATTGAAGAGGAATCTCATCTGCTGGGATAAGCAATGAAGTCAATTCATGGTTTGTGTGTTTGTGCTTATGGAATCCATTGTAGGATATAGGTAAATAGCAAACAAATCCCAGAGTTGCAAGTTTCAGAATTGTATTTTCTTGATGTTTAGGATGAATATCTTACACCAGGCAGAAACAGATTATAGTAGTTGAGGGATGAATATATACTGTCATTTTTTTAAAGTAGCACTGTGTGTCATTTGGTAGTTGGGTGTAGAAGAATATGTATATGGTGAAAACGTCCATCCTTCACTGGTTCATTGTTCTGGTATGTTCAGATGAAAAGCAGAAGAGTTGTATATGTGTTTGAATTTGGTAAGCTGAAAGTTTCTTCAAGGTAGTAGTGTAAATTAGTGATTGAGAGCCCAACATGTCTTACACCCTCCTGGACACAATCTGGAGGTGATGCTTCCTTAAAATGCTGGAGATGATGCAGATACATCTTCAGCTCGGGTGAGGTGGGCTCACTGTATTCTTGAGATCCTCTACAGACCATCAAATCATCTTTCAATTTGAGGAAAAACATAACAGGAAAACCATTTTACAGTCTCAGGCTGAGCAGATGTAGACATGTTAGTTAAAACATAAATGGTTAGTGACACCCGCTCCAAGATAAGAATGAGACGGTCTCTCTGCGTTAGGTCACATACAGATGGATTGCGTCTCAGCATTCTTCTGTAGAATTTCATTATGTTGGTAGACATGTTCTTTTCATGATCGTGTTGCAGCTCCTTTAGTGTTGTTATGTCAGAAGACGTCACTGATAAATAGCGGGATTTCGTACAGAGTCTTCTGTGCAAGCGGCCACTTACTGCAACCAGTAAAATGCTCAACACCCCCATCCAGATATCCATTTCTGTCCTGATCAGTTGGATTGGGTAATGTCTTTTTGGTTCCAGATATTTGTCCCGTTACACTGTCACTCCAGCAGGGCCGGCGCTAGCATAAGGCAGCTTAGGCGGCTGCCTTACAGCGCCAGGCCGGGGGGGCGCCAAACTCAGGCGTCCCTCAACAAGTGCTTATGCTGGCGCCAGCTATACTTCGCTACCTTCACCAGCTTCTCTCCCTGCAGCCTCTGGAGTGAACTACAATATCCTCCGGTTCCCACCTGGGCGACAGAAGAAGCAGGCCAGCACAATTGCCGAGAGGAGAGAGGAGCTAAGTGAGACCAGGGGGAGGGGCAGAGCATTGGGAATCACAGAGTAGGAACCCGGCTCAGCCACAGCTCCAGCACGGAGACAATCACCGCTGAGGGAGGAGGAGCTGAGCTACACCAGGAGGAGGGGTCAGGTATGGGTGTTTTATTGATGTCCACTAAGCCTGCAGTAGATGGAAAATGTTGTGCAGGCTTAGTGGGTGGTGAAGAAGGAATGGTGCTGTGCTGTGTCCCCCCTGCTTGTCCCCGCTATCCCCTCCATTGTGCCTGGGCTGGAAGAAGCTGCATAAAGACATAGGAGCGGCTGGCTCTGGCTGCAGTGTCTATGACAGTCTCACTGAGCCCAGCCTACAAATCCTCCCACCTTCCTCCCTGCTGAGACCAGAGAAGAGAAAGAAGGATCTGTTGTGCCCCTCCCCTCTGTATCTGCCCCGCCCACACTCCTATCCCCAGCGTGCAGTCATTATGGGAAAGGCGATGTGGGCGGGAGATTTGAACTCCCAGCAGCTTCAGCTGCATCTGGATGCATGATTTGTTCCCCTATGTGATAGCACATCAGCCTTGGGTGAGTCTCCACCTCCCTCCCTTCTCTCCCCCATCTGTCTCCCTTCCCAACTCTGTTCTTCCAGGGGCTCCACACACATGGCAGGGTGATTTCCTGTCCAGATAGCCCAGACTTTCACACCAAGGCGTTTTTCAGGCACTTTTGCTCTAAAAATAGCAACTAAAAAGCACCTGAAAACTCCCCCCAATACACCCCAGTGTGAAAGCCTAAGTGCTTTCACACTGGGGCGGTGCGCTTGCGGGACTGTAAAAAAGTCCGGCAAACCCCATCTTTGCAGCGGTGTGGGAGCGGTGTATACACCACTCCTAAACCGCCCCTGCCCATTGAAAACAATAGGGCAGAGCTCCCGAAGCGCAGAACACTGCTTCAGTAGCGCAGCTATCCGGCACTTTTAACCCCTGTTTAAAAGTGCACCGCTGGCACCCAAATAGCGGCGCCATAGCACCGATACAACGAGCAGTAAAGCGCCGCAAATTAGCGGTGTTTTACCACTAATGCTTGGGCGGCCCCCCCGGTGTCAAAGGGGTCTTATGGAATGTAGGTGACAGATGACCCCAGCACTGGATAGGTATACACACATGCAGTATGTGAGCTTTGCCTCATGTAGAAGTAGGACTTCCTTGCTGTATGTTTGGATCAGTCCTTGTAGCTGTGTCTATTTACTCTTCTGTATACTTCTACAAGCCTGTATGCTGTGGATTGTGTTGAGCCCCCTGTGCATTGTGTTTTCTTTTTTTTTTTGTGGTGCATACAGTGTATGAGACATTCGTGCTTTATTCTGCCACTCATAAATTATCTTGTGTAATTTCATGATTGATGGAGACCTGTCGGACTTTCCCTGCTTATTTAGCACCACAAGCTATAGTCAGCAATGCTGATCAGTGTATACTGAAGGCAGGGAAATCTCCCTGCTGTCAGAATACAATAGCGCAGTGGGCAGGATTCCCCCATCCACATAGAGGATATGGATGAGGAAGTCAAGCGTTTTTTTATTTTATTTTATTTTTTTTTCAGCAAAACAACCTATCCTGCAGATGTAGCAGTTAGAGTGATTATAAAAACCATTTACCACTGACAGGGGTGCTTAGAATGATCATCTTGTATTTATGTAAAACCGTTATCCCTAATGGAAAAAAACCTGTTGCTGTAACTGATTAAAGTGTTAGTTGGAGTTTGTCTTCATTGTATTAGTGTATATAATTCTGCTAGTACATCAGACACTCCCCTCTGACAATGCTGCTGTCCAAAATTGCCCCCTGTGCTCCTTCATCCAGAGAGGGGACACACTAATACAGGTGGTGTGTTATTGCCCAGATCACCAGGTGAAAATGGAGGGGAAAAAGCCTTAAAAAAAGAAAACAAATGCAGCTGTCACATCTATTCGGGTATTCTGACAACCAGTGGCAGGGCTGGTGCAAGGATTTTTGACACCCTAGGCGAAATCTCATTTTGCCGCCCCCCCTTTGGCTCTGCCCCTGACTCCACCCCCTTTGCCCTGTTCATGTATACACTGGAGGTGGAGAATTTTGCAGTGCCTCTCTACCTATTTCTTTAGTCGTGGTCCACAGGCCCCCCACCTGTGCCTCTTGACCCGTCTCATTTTACCACCCTGGTGTGCTGATAGCCACGGCTCTCCAGTGACATGAGTGATCGATGCAAAGCAGTGACGGATCAACAACGGCTGGGCAGCAGTGTGCCCTAGGCAGCCGCCTACTCCGCCTAGTGGTAGAGCCGGCCCTGACCAGTGGTGCCAACTGTCAGAATACAAAAGCCCAGCGGGGGGAAGGGGGTGCTTGTCCATCTGAGTTGTTAGTGTGGATGGAGAAATCTGTTAAACTGGCTATACTATACAGTATGCAATCTGATTGTAAAATCTCATTTAGTTTTACCAAAATGAGTCATATGAAGACAATCCTGAACATTTTTTAATGAGTATAAAATCAGGCAGGCCATTATACTACATAATTGTTAATAAATCTAAAAGAGGATTGTACAGTCAGATTGTATAGTGTGTGGTTAGCCGTAGATGGGTTGCCATATAAGGGTGGGGGGTTGTATTGTGGAGGGCAAAGAGGGTGTTGGTAGGACAATTGGGGGGGGGGGGCCAGCAAATGCACCTTCGCCTGTGTGGACAAAAATCCTTGCACCGACCCTGCACTCCAGTGTTAGTCTCTGGTTGATCTGAATTCTTGTTTCCATGTTTCTTCCTTTTATTTCCAGTCTTCAGGAGAAAAATGTTCTTATTTTCATGACATGAGAGAGGCAATAGCTTCTTTATCACTTTTAGTTTCCTTTCTATACAGTTGTAGCACCCTCCTAGGTAGGTGTAGAGTCCATAGTTTCTGGGTTTCCCTGCTTAACAGGAGGACTGTCAGGCACATTTAGGTGCTCTATGCTTAATGGGGAGCAGTGATCCATTGATAGGGTCTGCTCAGTGTGATCAGGTGCTGCTCATGTTGCCTGCTTGTTTCACTCTGGTCCAATAGGAAGGGGCATATTGGACAGTGGGAGGAAACCTGACAAATGGAAGCATGGGTGTAGATACAGCCCTGGCCATTGGCAGAGGAGTGTGCCTCAAGGCATGCTGGGCGACTGTATTAATACCAAAGAGGGCACATGTGCGTGTGGTCTTTGGCTGGAGAGTGGGGTCCCGGAGGAAGGATAGTCGACCTGAGGACCAGAGCTGCAGAAGCTGCAACCCAGATGTCCTGCAGAGCTGACTGGGAGGGAGACACACCTAGAAGTATCTGTTCCTGGCTACTGTGTGAACAGACCTAAGTCTAGGGACCTGTTCTGTTAGGGTCATCCTTGCAAGCTAGTAAAGTCAGTGGATGGGTGCCAGCTAAAGGGGATATTGGTTAGTGTCCCAAAGAATCAGAAATTCATTGAGTCTGCTGCCAGAGCGAACAAAGGACTTATTCTTCCTTACAAGTGCTGTATGGTTCAGCAGAGGATCTGCTACTCAGTTCAGTCAAGTGAGGCCAAGTGAGAGAGAGTTGTCCTCCTCTGTGCATTAAATCCTCTGTGTGTTAAAAGTTGGAGTATTCCACTAATCCCTTCTCCTATCCAAGTTCTACCAATTAATAAAAAAAACAAATCCTCTAGACTGGTCATTGGATAACAAGCGGATGAGCGTGCACCTGGTTGTGTGAAAATACCCAAACATCTGGCTGCAGGATAATCAGACGGAGGCCTAGGGAAGTCTATACTCAGTAACCCCTACGAGGGCAGTGCTACACAGGTAAGAAGGTAACATCAGATAGCTTGCAATATTTTCCAACTACATAGGAATCTCCTTCCTCCTCCTGCAGGACTCTCCCTTGTATAGAGGACCCAGATGTACATTTCACCTCATAGAAGTTTAGATACATAAAAAGCAAGAAGAAAATGCATGAAGATATGTAAACATTTTTTTTTCTTGGTGTCAAATTGAAAATTTCATAAAATTTAATTTTATGCCGTTTGTAAATAACTTTGCAAAGGACAGTATGGTTTCATTACAGTGGGGTCTAAGGGGTAGGGTTCTGCACAGGTGCACGTTCCCAGTTCTCTGTTGTAAGATTATTTAACATTTTCATGGAACAGAGCATTGTGCATGAGGACTTAAAAATGCATAATCCAGTTACAAAGTGTTTAAAGCCCAATTAATTTAAAAGAAGTAGATGTATAGTCAGATTGACTTTGTATTAACCACTTCCCGCTCAGCTTATAGCATAGTTAGATTGACTTTGTATTAACCACTTCCCGCCCAGCCTATAGCATAATGACGGCTGGGCAGGACTCTCGTTGATCCAGGGGGACGTCATATGATGTTCTCCCGGATTGCTCCTTGTGCCCGCACGTGGGGCTGCATTGCGGTTTGATGTGTCACCGGGTGTGTCCACCAGACACAGCCAATGACCGATCACTGTACCAGCCCACTGCCAGGACCATATGACCACTGTAACCCATCAAAGCAGGTCACATGACAGTTTTAAACAATGGATGCCTTCCTTTCAAGCCATCCATTACGTACAACTGTGTTGCTAGCTGTGAATGGTCACAGGGATCACATGGTACAGACTGGGCCAATCACAGCCCATCTGTGCCATGTGAATAGCTGTGCCCAATCACACCGAATCACAACAAAACAAATGGAATGAATTGATTTCATTCAGTTAAATGCTTGCTTATAGTAATGAAATTAATTTATTCATTATCACAGAATTTTTCTTATTGTATGTATTTTCTTTATCGATTCACCTTGTGTACTTATTAGAAGCACTGGCACTTTATATATATTTTATATGTAGACTGTTTTAAATTTTTGATTATAAGTTTTGATTAATTTACTTCACTATTGTGTATTTAGTAACTACTTAGTAGTAGTAGTAATATCACAGGTATCTTTATTTGTGAATATGTGTCTTATGAAGGTTTAAGGGGATTTAGCGTGCTGTTATTATATCCATTTGTTAATCAATGTGTATGCATTGAGAGAGTGCAGCAACCCTGCCTTAATAGAAACCATTGCGCAGGTGTTTAACATCAATCACACGTAAAAATACCTCCACACTGAATACCCCAGTGTTAATGCAAGTACTGTAGCATAGTGTGCATACTGAGAAGAGCATTGCCTGACGATAGCAAACACACTTACTGTATATCTTTTCATATGTTGCTGCTCAGGAAAGGAGGGTATAGTCATAATTATCTGCATATACACTATCTTATTTGTAAAATTGATTATTTTTGTACCGTCAGTTAGTAGTTTACACTCACTGCTGCTGGAAGATCAAATGAGCATCAGTCATTTCATTTATTATGGTAACTTTCTCTGTTTCCACCCTATGATTGCTTTCCAAAAGGTACCTGCATGCAATGAATGGATCGGTAAAGTTAAAGTGGCGTTCTACCCAAAAGTGGAACTTCTGCTTTAAGTGTTGGTGACCGCCTGACATTCCACAATAGGCATGTCATTTTTTTTTGGGGGGGGGCCTATTTTTAAAGGGTCCCAGGTCACACTTCCTCTCCTGGCTCCACGGAACCAGAAGGAAGTTCACCTCCCCCCTCTCGGCGATCCTCTGGGACATGTCATAGGTCCCAGAAGATACACCGGCTATTCACAGCGCACAGAATGACTCGCGAATGCGCAGTGCATGCCAGGCTTTGAAGCCAAAGCCGGGCGCCCACACTTGTGATGCCGGCACCGCACGGAGGAGGGGGAGAAGAGTGAAGCACCGGGCAGCTGCATTACTGGAGCCTGGGACAGGTGAGTGTCTGATTATTAAAAGTCAGCAGCTACACTTTTTGTAGCTGCTGACTTTTAATAGGGTGGAACTCCGCTTTAAGCCCAGTACAGCATTTGATCAGTGATTGCAGCCATTGGATGTATACTGATGTGGGGGGATTGTGTAAGTGGGGGGACTGTGTCAGTCCCCCAAATACCCCTGTTAGAATATAAAAGCTCAGCTGGAGAGACTCCCGTATTACTGATTGTTGTGCTGATGAGGGGATCTGTCAGGGGGTTGAAAAAAAGAAAACCTGAAGTATAATATATACCCAGCTTTACTGTTGCATAAAATCAGTGGCACCCCTCCCCCCAGGACAAATGCCAAACTGCACTCGCACCCCCCCTCCCCCCCTGACACCAACTGGTGGAGATCCCGATAAAGAGTAATATGCAACCCAAGTACAAACCCCCCCCAACATTCATAGTAAATGGCATATTTACTGGCCCCTAGCCCTGCTCCTTATCCTGATTGGATCCCCTGCAGCAACTGGCATGAGAGGATGGGAGCTAGCAGTGCTGCTGGGGGGACAAGGGGAGCACCCGGGAATTTACTGGTTCCTCCTGCATCAACTGAATGCTGGTAGGAAGGAGAGGAGGAGAAACAGGTTTTCAGCTGCTGTAGGAGGATTGGTACCAGCGGCAGAGCCGTAGCTGGTGCAATAATTAAGCAAGTGAAGGTTCATTTTACTTCCCCTAAGCCTTATGCTTGCATCAGCCCTGGCGGTGGATCAGTCAGTCAGTGACGGGATAGGACAGGGGTGGGTCAGTCAGTCAGTGATGGGATAGGACAGGGGTGGGTCAGTCAGTGATGGGATAGGACAGGGGTGTGTCAGTCAGTCAGTGATTGGATAGGACAGGGGTGGGTCAGTCAGTCAGTGATGGGATAGGACAGGGGTGGGTCAGTCAGTGATGGGATAGGACAGGCAGGGCTGGCTCTACCACTAGGCGGAGTAGGCGGCCGCCTAGGGCGCACTTCCGCCTAGGGGCGCCTGGCCACTGTTGATCTGTCACTGGCTGCTCTGCGTTGATTCATGTAAAAACTGACACTGTGTGACTGAGATAATGAGATTGTTTTATCACATGCCATCTGCAAATGTGTATAGAAATAGTAACCGATCTGCCAAATACCCCCCTCCGCCCTCACCCCCACGTGAGGCTGTATTTGATGGGCACAGGTGAGGCTGTATTGATTGGTGCTGGTGAAGCTGTATTTGTTTGGGGCTGATCAGGCTGGGCAGGGAAAAGGGGGTGGAGCCAAGGGGGCGGCAAAATTAGGTTTCGCCTAGGGTGTCAAAAATCCTTGCACCAGCCCTGAGGACAGGGGCGAGTCAGTCAGTCAGTGATGAGATAGGACAGGGGTGGGTCAGTCAGTGATGGCATTGGACAGGGCTTTGTCAGTCAGTCGGTGATGGGATAGGACAGGGGCAGGTCAGTCAGTAATGGGATAGGACAGGGCTTTGTCTGTCAGTCGGTGATGGGATAGGACAGGGGCGGGTCAGTCAGTCAGTTTTGGGATAGGACAAGGGTGGGTCAGTCAGTCAGTGATGGGATAGGGTAGTGACTGACTGACTGGGCGGGGACAGAATAGGGTAGTGTCTGACTGACTGTTTCGGGACAGGACAGGGCAGTGACTGACTGGGCGGGGACAGGATAAGGTAGTGGTTGTCTGACTGTGTGGGGACAGGATAGGGTAGTGACTGACTGACTGGGTGGGAACAGGATAGGGTTTTGACTGACTGACTGGGCGGGG
>BLSH010147574.1:614926-677397 GCA_018402905.1 Glandirana rugosa
GATAGGACAGGGGTGGGTCAGTCAGTGATGGGATAGGACAGGAGCGGGTCAGTCAGTCGGTGATGGGATAGGACAGGGATGGGTCAGTCAGTGATGGGAAAGGACAGGGGTGGGTCAGTCAGTCAGTGATGAGATAGGACAGGGATGGGTCAGTCAGTGATGGGATAGGACAGGGGTGGGTCAGTCAGTGATGGGATAGGACAGGAGTGGGTCAGTCAGTCGGTGATGGGATAGGACAGGGGTGGGTCAGTCAGTCAGTGACAGGATAGCACAGGGGTGGGTCAGTCAGTCGGTGATGGGATAGGACAGGGACAGGTCAGTCAGTCAGTAACAGGATAGGACAGGTCAGTCAGTCAGTAACAGGATAGGACAGGGACGGGTCAGTCAGTCAGTGATGGGATAGGACAGTGGTGGGTCAGTCAGTCAGTGATGGGATAGGACAGTGGTGGGTCAGTCAGTCAGTGACGAGATAGGACAGTGGTGGGTCAGTCAGTCAGTGAGGGGATAGGACAGTGGTGGGTCAGTCAGTCAGTAAGGGGATAGGACAGTGGTGGGTCAGTCAGTCAGTGAGGGGATAGGACAGTGGTGGGTCAGTCAGTCAGTAAGGGGATAGGACAGTGGTGGGTCAGTCAGTCAGTGAGGGGATAAGACAGTGGTGGGTCAGTCAGTCAGTGATGGGATAAAACAGGGGTGGGTCAGTCGGTCAGTGATGGGATAGGACAGTGGTGGGTCAGACAGTCAGTGATGGGATAGGACAGGAGTGGGTCAGTCAGTCAGTGACAGGATAGGACGGGGGTGGGTCAGTCAGTCAGTGACAGGATAGGACAGGGGTGGGTCAGTCAGTCGGTGATGGGATAGGACAGGGGTGGGTGAGTCTGCCAGTGATAGGATTGGAAAAAACACTGTTTTAGTGATGAGGATAAGACAGTATGCATAGGCGTGCGCCATAGGTTGGCAGGTGTGCCTGGGCACACCCTAATCACCCTGTACTGTGCAGATTCCCCCTGCTGTCTGGCTGCAGAGAAAGGAACTGGGGAATCTCTGTCCTCAGTCTCTTTCTCTGTCTCAAAAGTCAAACATCAGGGGTCTGGTTAGACCACTGATATTTCACCAAAGCCCCCCAGCTTTACTGTAACTTTACTGTGCTTGCTGTAACTCCATTGACGATTGGTATACTGGTTTCCCTCATGTATGTAACTACCAATGTTCATTTACCTCTTTAATAAAACTTTATGGAAATAAAATATAATATTGCAAAAAAATAATAAAAAACTAAATTGTAAAAATAAAAATAAACTACTGACACCTATCTTCTGTTGTGCACACCCTAATGCAATAGGCTGAGCACGCCTATGACAGTATGCGATTGGTCAGTGTTTTTCAGTGTTGTGCACAGTAGGGGATATCGTTTTTCTCCCATGTGTCAGTCCTTGGCTTCCTCCTCCGGTCCCTGGACCCGTTCGATCACCCCGCCCTGTAGAAGCATCTCACACTTCCTGCATTCCCCGGCATGGGGGTGGAGCCAAACCTACTCCATAAATCACCAAACCAGCTTGAGGATAGGATAGTATGTGATTCGTGAGTTTTGTTCAGTGATGTGCACAGCGGGACTGAGAGCCAGTTTTCTCTCACCTGCATCTCCCATGTCTCAGTTCCCGGCTCTCCCCAGCATGTATCTTCCTCCAGACCCTTGATCCACTTGGTCTCATCTGGGTACAGGTGCCTCACACTGCACGCATTTCCTTAGATAGCAGACACAGCAGCGCTAGGGTAGAGCTGGCTTTACTCCGCTAATTGTATTCAGTCACTGGTCAACTTGGACGTGTCCTTCTTTCCAGTGTTGCCAACCTCCCGCAGCATTTTTTACTGGCAAAACATGGAAAATTTACTGGCGGAGAACATTTTTTACTGGCAACCTGAAAAATAACAGAACTCCCATTAAAAAATAAGGCAATTGATGTTCAAACACAACATGGAAACACTGGCAATACCCATATCATGTAATTTGTTTGGTTTACACTTAAAAAAATCAGCACAGCATCACAAATTATCAGACCCTGATATTCATAGACAGTTGTAAAAATCACTGATTTTTACAAACTGTCAGTAAATTTACTGACGGTTGGCAACCCTGCTTCTTTCACCTACCACTGTTACTGAGTCCTAGTGTCTCCAGGTTGGGGAGAGACACAGCAGGGTTCGTGCCCATCGCGATGAAATGATTACCAGCAGGCACCAATCTGCTGCTAGCGAAGGTGCAGTTTACAGTCCCCCCAACCTGGTGCCCCCCCTAATTGCGGCACCCGGGGCACATGGTCCCTCTGCCCCCCTAGTTTCGGCCCTGCAAAAACTCCAAAGCTATTCAAGATTTGATTGCATCTTATTTATGTATTTTCAAAGTAAAGGCAAACTGAGTACAATCCTGCATCATATAAATTAAAGTTCTTTTGTTTTTTTTTATAAAGAACCAAATCTTTCACAAATAGTGTAGAGTGGGTTACACAACATTCTAAAAAAACTAAAAATAAAGCATGACTGTTTGTATCATTATTTTCTACTTTTTATTTATTAATTGTACATGATTGTATATAATTTTTTTACTGAAATAAACATATATGTTTAACATAATTTAAATACAGATACATTGTATCCTCCAGGGAGCTAGAAACTCATGAAATAAATAATTTTTAAATAACTTAAATAATAGAAATAATATTAAACAAATCTTGCAAAATACATATAGGTTATAGGTTAAAAATAGATATAAAATACATAATTATATTTAAAAAAAAATATGATATTAAATAGGTATTACATTTGCAAAAGTGACATACTTCTGCCTGTGTTGCTCCTTTTATGTATGAGTAGCAGTATCTATAATGTGTAGAGAGTGGGTCAGTCATTTCCAGAATGAAGATGAATCTCATCTGCTGGGATAAGCAATGAAGTAAATTTGTAGCTTGTGAGTTTGTGGTTATGGAATCCATTGTAGGGTACAGATGGATAACAAACAAATCCTAGAGTTGCAAATTGCAAATTTCTTGATGATTAAGATATATATCGTACCGCCAGGCAGAAACAGATTATAGTAGTTGAGGGATGAATATATACAGTATGTTCTTAAAGTAGTACTGTGTGTCCTTCAGTAGTAGGGTGTGGAAGAATAAGCCCATCCTTCATTGGTTCATGGTTCTGGTATGTTCAGAAACATAGAAGAAATGTATTTAAACATGGCTGAAAGTCTCTTGGAGGTAGTAGTGCAAGTTAATTTTTGAGAGCCCAGCATACCACATCTTCCACTCTCAGAGGGATAAGGCTAAGTATTACAGCCTCCTGGACACAATCTGGAGATGCTTCTCACTGAAAATGCTGGAGGTGATGAAGCCACATCTTCAGCTCGGGTGAGGTGGGCTCACTGTATTCTGGAGATCCTCTACAGACCATCAGATCATCTTTCAGTGTGAGGAAAATTGTAAGTGCCTGTTTTACAGTTTTGTTCTGAGCAGATGTAGACATGTTTGTTAGAATCTCAACAGTTAGTGACAACCGCTCCAAGGTCAGAATGAAACAATCTCTCTGCGTAAGGTCACATACAGATGGTTTGTGTCTCAGCATTCTCCTGTAGCATCTCATTGCATTGGTAGACATGTTCTTTTCATGATCATGTTGCAGCTCCTTTAGAGTTGTTATGTCAGAGGACGTCACTGATAAATAGCGGGAAATTGGACAGAGTCTCCTGTGCAAGCGTCCACTTACTGCAACCAGTAAAATGCTCAACACCACCAGCCTGATATCCATTTCTGTTCTGCTGGCTTCAATCTGATAATGGATTTCTGGTTCCAGATATTTGTTCCATTACACTGTCACTCCACAGTGCTAGTCTTTGAATGATCTGAAGTCTTGTTTCCATGTTTCTTCTTTTATATTCCAGTCTGCAGAAGAAAAATGTCCTTAATTTCATGATGTTGTGAAGTTCTCTTTCGTTTAGCATATGAGAGGGGGGAATGGCCTTGGCATGCTCGAGTGAGGACGAGTCTCGGCAGAGCTCCGGGGACCCATGCTGATTTAAGCAGCCGCAACGGCTAACCACACAGCGGACAGCCATCCACACATGCCGGTCATGAGGCAAACATCCCCGCAACCGCCGCGGACCCCCAGGACCCGGTCGGGATCGATCAACGTCTACTTTTTGAAGCCACGCCGGGGCCTGCAGGACGCACCCAAGATGGCGACCAAGATGGCGGCGGGTGAGCACACTGCCCGAGCAGCATCCCCGATCCCCTCCCCAGCCCTGCCATCCCTTACGCTCCCCCCTCTATCTCCATCATCAGAAACTGACAGCAGGGCAAGCTGAACCGAGATGGTGTAGGTTCTAGCAGACAAGAGCCTGCGGTCTCACCTCCTTTCCCTACCCACCAAGGCCGACCTGGAGCTGTTTGCCTCCTGCGTGGAGAAGGTCTTCCTTACAGGCCAATACAGCGCATATTGAGGGGAGAGTGGAGGCCCTAGGAACACACTGGGAGGACACCGCTCCTGTCATCCAAGCCCTGACCGAGCGCTGTAGGGCTCAGGACCGCCGGATTGACTCCCTACTCGACCAAATGGACGACTATGAGAACCGGAGTTGCAGGGTTAACATATACATCAGGGGCCTGCCTGAAGCCACAAGACCCAGGAACATAGTCCCCACGCTCCAAGGCCTTTTCAAACAGATACTAGGCTGCGCAGCCCCTGCACACATTGAGATCGATTGCGCTCATAGAGCGCTCCGGCCACCCTCAGAGGACCCTTACAAGCCAAGAGACATTATATGCAAGCTGCATAAGTACTCTTTAAAGGAACGTATTATGTATCATGTCAGAGGAACACGCTATGTGGACTTTGACGGCGCAAAACTATCCCTCTTCCCGAATTTATCCAGACGCACATTAATGCAACGTCGGGCGCTTAAACCACTACTGGAAGCGCTGCAGGATGCTAAGTTGATCTACAGATGGGGATTTCCGTTTCATCTCTCAGTCAGCAAAGATGGCCAGCAGTTCATCTTGCGCAACAGAGAGGACTTGCCCCACTTCCTGAGGGACCTGGGCTTGCCTGCCATGGATATTCCCGATTGGAGACTTTATCTGGAAATACCCCTACCACCCCTACCACCTCGACCACAAGGATGGCGACAAGCATGCCGCAGGAGGCGCAATGGTCCACGAGGAGACTCGTCCCAGTAGGCCTTGGCCGGCATTTCTCCCTCTGCCCAGGGACCACCATGAACTGTAGAGCTGCTGTCTGTTTGCTACCTTAAGACGCGGACAATGGGGGCTTACCCCATCCTCATTTTAAGATCACATGCCGCTGCGCATTAATACAGGTTTATAGTTGGGCTGCTGCCTGAATTACTAACAGTTGCGGGTCCCCCGCGGACTCATTCCTGGTGCCTTTCTATTTTCTCCCAGTAGGTACACTCCTCTGAGTTGTGATCCCGTTTTGGGACAAGACGTTGCTCGCAGACCCACACTGTCCCCCTGGACAGGGGGGAGCCCTCGATCGATCCGCAACTAAGGCACCTTTGTGTGCCTTGCGGGTTCATGACCCGATTTCTGATCTCAATGTTCTCTTTGTTTTTGTGCTGTTTATTACTTTCCAGGTTTGTATATGTTTTCTGTATTTCTCCAGTACTCTAAAAAAGGTGCAGTATCGTGCTGTGGGTCTCCCTCCACTGTTAACAAGACTAGGGGTAATCACCACTGTCAGTCTTCAACATGGCCTCCCTGAAGATAGTCTCGTATAACGTGCGTGGACTGGGCTCATCGACGAAACGAAGTAAGTTGTGGCTCGAGGCGAAACGTCTGGGGGCACACATCCTTTTTTACAGGAGACGCACTTTGGCACTGACTCAGCCCCTTGCTTGCCCACACACCTCTATAGGTTATGGTTCCTGACCAATACCCCACGACCCAAATCCAGAGGGACCGCAATAACCATTCACAAGCACTGCCCCTTCGTGCCCACTGATCACCTAGTCGACCCTAATGGCAGGTATGTGTTCCTCAAAGGCACTATCTTTGACCGCAACTATACTCTTGCAGCTGTGTACGCTCCCAACACTGGGCAAATGACCTTCCTAGACTCCGTGCTGGACTCCCTGATACTGGGGAGGGGGTGACTTCAATGTGTGTCCGGATCCAGAGATGGATACTTCTTCGGAGCATTCGACTCACTCCTTTGCTTTATTAAAATATTTCAGAAAATCCCTTCAGGCTCACAATCTGGTGGATTGTTGGAGACTGCTAAACCCCACCAGTAGGGACTACAGTTACTATTCTATCGTTCACAAGGTATACTCTCGGATAGACCTCCTATTGATGGACCAATATTTCCTAGACTCCCTCTTGAGCTCGTCGATTGACTCGATGACAGTATCGGATCATGCACCGGTAGCTATCACCCTTCAGACCGCCCCCCCAAGATGCGAGGCCATGGACATGGCGCTTGAACGACAACATCTTAGATGACTGCTGGCTCGGGTCCTTAGATGCAACGGGACACGTTCATAAACTTAGCACCCCAACCGGTGCATCGATGGTACACTCCTCGAAAATAGCAAAGACGTTCAGAGACTATTACGCCCAAATTTATCACTTACCAGACACTTTACCGGGTGCCACGGAAACCCAGAAACTCGACCGTATTCAGGCCTACCTAGATGAGGCTCAAACCCCGCAATTAGATACCCACACTAGCGCACACTTAACCATACCAGAGGTACAAGCTGTCATAAAAGACTTGCCCAAGGGGAAAAGCCCAGGACCGGATGGATTTTCTAATTCCTATTACGCCAAACTTCAGACACACCTTATAGGCCCCCTCTGTAAACACTTTAACTTGCTAGCCTCTGGGACAGCGACGCCCAAAGAAGCGCTACTTGCTCATATAGCGGTTGTCCCCAAGGAGGTAAAGGACCCCACCGTACCAAGCAGCTACAGACCGAATTCCCTTTTGAACACGGACATAGGTGGACAACTTGTGTTCTGTCTGTCCTACCGTGAGGCCTCTAATATCAGCATTAAGGTGTATTCTGTGGAGTAGCAGTTCAAGGGAAAGAGCGAAAAGAAGAGGGGACAGGGGGCACCGCTGTCGTGTCCCATTGTGAATGGGAAAGGGGTCAGACAACACTCCATTTACCTTCACTCACGCCGCAGGG
Source organism: Glandirana rugosa (assembly GCA_018402905.1). NCBI lineage: Eukaryota > Metazoa > Chordata > Amphibia > Anura > Ranidae > Glandirana > Glandirana rugosa. Next base: position 622,125 of record BLSH010147574.1, read on the forward strand.
GCACTATACAGGGAGGAAACCCCCGTCAACATGTTAGGACCTAAGCCCAGCCTAGCCAAGACCATTCGCAGGTATACCCAGTCCCCTCTTCTTTTCGCTCTTGCCCTTGAACTGCTACTCCACAGAATACACCTTAATGCTGATATTAGAGGCCTCACGGTAGGACAGACAGAACACAAGTTGTCCACCTATGCTGACAACGTCCTGTTCTATATCTCTGACCCTTTTATGTCCCTCCCTAATATTATGGCGGAACTGCAGCAATTTAACCAACTCACAAACTTCTAAATAAACTACTCCAAATTGGAGATCCTGCCGCTGAAAGTCTCGGAGGCTTTACGTACACAGCTTCAAGCATCCTTTTCATTCGCCTGGTGCACATCCTCCCTAAAATATCTGGGCATCAAACTCCCGCCCCAATGCTCCCAATTATACACGCACAATTACGCCCCATTATTAAATTGAATCCGAACCGATCTGCAACAATGGAATTGGGATACAATCTCTTGGATGGGCCAAGTCAGTGTCCTGAAGATGAATGTGCTACCCCACATTTTCTTTCACTTGCAAATGGTGCCAATTGTGTTGCCCCGGACCTTTTTCTTGACCCTCAACAGTCTGTTCCTACGATTTATCTGGTGTGGCAAAAGCCCCCGACTGGCCCTCCACGCCATACAACGCCTGAAGCGAAGGGGTGGGATGAGTGTCCTGGTCATTCGTAGATACTATGAAGCAATAGCGCTACAACAAATACTTGACTGGCACCACAATGTGTCTGCCAAGGTATGGGTCCCACTTGAAAAATTCCTAGCGGGTAGAAATCACGCCCCATGACTCCCTAGGGATGGCAGGGGACTTTCTGACTGGGTCTCTCCAACAACCACCCATGCACTGACTTTATGGGATAACATGAACAAACACGGATGGCTGGCACCTCCGACCTCCCCCCTTGCCCCGCTTGAGGGCTTTCCCTGGTTCATCCTAGAAGAGCACCCGTCAAACCTTAGGATGTGGACGAGTGACGGTGAGGTACAGTGCAGACGTTTCATTCACGCCCAGGGACTAGTCCCTCTAGACCAGTTACGCTCCGTATATGGTCCATACCTGATGGACAATTGGCGCTATAGACAGCACCAATACTTCATCCAAAGTCTGCCTCGACCTATTCGCACACCAGACACTGACACCCCATTTGAGAAACTGTGCCTTTCAGATACCCCAACCCCACATGCAATTTCTGTGCTATATGACATATTACAATCTCAAAGCGGGGAGGAAAAAACACCCTATATCAGGGAATGGGAGGGGGACCTACAGCACAAATTTAGCGAGTGGCAGCTGGATCGCCTTTATCGCCTTACTCATTCGAGTAGGAAAACAGTTACAAAATTCTTACTAGATTGTATAGAGTCCCTACAAGGCTTGCGGTAATCTACCCAGCTGCATCTGCTGCATGTTGGAGAAACTGTGGGCAGAGGGGTACCTTCCTCCACACCTGGTGGGACTTTCCCAAGATTCAGCCATTCTGGCAAGACATTAGGACACAGATTAAAACCATATTAGATATAGAAATCCCAGATTCCCCACTAAACCTCCTACTGCACGTCCCCTCCATCCCTCTCAGCCAATATCACAAATCCACACTACCGCACCTGCTTAACGCAGCTAGGCGGTTAATACCGGTATTCTGGAAAAAACCCAAGTGCCGGATCGAGCAGACTGGACCCGTTTAGTGAACAATATAATGGCAGCAGAGGAGTGGATGGTGAGGTGCAAGGACCGCTATGACAAATTCTATAGTGTCTGGGACACCTGGATCGCCCATACAGGAAAAAACGCGAGTCCACAGGAGTCCTCGCCAAACCCCATGGGCCATAAACAGAAGAGATGATGCTAATAATTTTACTGAGACAGCGAACCTTGTGCGATGCCTTTCCCCCTAAAAATACAATGAAGAGTTCATAATAACACATGTTTGAGGACCCCACTACAAGGACATATATATGTTCCAATAGATGGGTACATGGAGTACATTGTTGTTGTTTCCTTATCCCTGCTTCCCTTCCTCTCCCCATTACCCATCCCCCCCCCTTTCTTTTTTTTACTTGTCTGTGTCCTGAAATATTGCCACCCAGGTTAATGTAATTCAGCCATCCACGTATGACAGGCGAAGAGGTGTTGGCTTAGTTTATTCAGGCTTAACAGCCCTAACTGGTTACATAGCTCACGGCTTCCAATGCGGGCCCAATTCTGTCAGGGTTTCATTAGAATATAATGACATGTGTATGGCTCTGGATGTCAATGCTATATTGTTGTTCAAATTTGTGACATGTACCATGAAAATTATATATAAAGACTGCATAAAAAAAAAATGATATGAGAGAGGTGATAGCTGCTCTGGGAACTTCTATATCACTTTCAGTTTCCTTTCTATACAGGTAAGAAGGTAACGTCAGGTAGCTGGTGAGATTCTTCTACCTGTCACACAGGAAACTCCTCCTTCTGCTACAGGACTCTCCTGTGTACGGAGGACCCAGGTTTATCGTGTGTTTTCAAAAGAACTTTTAAAATGTATTATCAGCATTGGTGGCCCCTGTATTTCTCTCTATTGAGGTGTACTTTAATAAAATACCATTCCTATATGTGTGCATACACTTCACACCAAGACCAACTGGACCCTTTTAGTCCATATAAAATGTGGTCCATATAAAAAGTATCTCAGCTAAATTGAAATCAGTAAGGAACTAGACAAAATTTGTATTTTGTTTGTAATGATAAATACAGCAGATTGATGCATGTTTAATATATATATTGGGCATTCCATTTTTTAGTGACAGCAGTCCAATGTGTTTTTTTTCTGGGGCACAATTTTTAACACTGAAAACCAGTTAAACATTCAACTTTTATTACGTTTTAATTCATTTCCGTGAATTAAAACATAATAATAAATCCGTGATTATAACATTGCTGGATAAACGGGATGCTAAACAGGGTCTCATATCACAATTATATGGCGTGTTATACGATAAGTTTGAAGCATTAGTGGACATACCAGCAAAGACACTCTGGACTCGTGATTTGGGGGTTATATCAGATGATCAATGGACAGTGGCATTGTCAGCAGTGTCCATGGTCTCCTTATCCCCTAAGCAAAATCGAACTCAATTATTTATGTTACACAGGGCTTATTATACACCCGAGAAGCTATTTAAATGGAAGCGTAGAGACACACCTCAATACCCTAGATGTAAAGGGTGCCCCTCTAATTTAATACTCATGCTATGGAGATGCCTCAAACTTCATTGTTATTGGTATGGGGTGGTCTCTACTATAAATTGCCTTTATGGGACAAGGAACTCAATGGAGCCAGGGGTATGTCTTCTGAGTATCCTTGATGAATCCAGGATCCCAAAAGACATCTTTATACCGATAGTAAGGAGTTTGTTTCACGCAAGCTCATAGCACAAAATGGGTGTCACCTTATCCTCCAACAATAGAGGGATGGGAAATACAAATAAGGGAAACTCTAGTTAAAGAGAAATATATCCTCTTACATAGAGGATGTCCAGGGAAATTTTAAAACATATGGAAGTGGTGGTCGGACATTTCGGATTGAATGACGACATGGAAGCAGATGGTTAACTTTAGTGAGGGATTAGATAGAGAGGGGGAGGGGAGTTTGGTTTGGGGATGTAGGTTTTTTTTTTCATGTATGATGTGTATTTCTCATCATATACATGGGCGTTATTAACACTGCATTTTTGTGCTGTTCTTACAGTTTAAGAACGCCACACCATGCCATTCTATGGCCTCATATACACGTTGACGTTTTTGAGCTGTATATGGCGTTGGCACTCTTAAGCTTTAAATCTAACGCAGGACCTGCCCGTTCCGAAGCTGCAGCGTTAGAGCGTTTTTGACGCTGAGCCGGCAAAACGCTTAATAACGCGCATTAGCGCCGTAGCGACATTAACCGGCATTTTTAGCTCCAGCTTTTTCTGTCTTAAAATGGCGTCGGACCCGATGTTACAGCTCGTTTTTTCAAAATGCCTGTGTAGATGAGGCCTAAATGTGCATGAGATGTATGTTTGTTTGTATTGTTTGTTTATAAAATCAATAAAAAATAATCTGATTAAAAAAAAAAAAACATTCAAAGTTCGCCAGTTTGTTATTCAAAGTTTACCAGCTTGTTGCTAAACTAAATCCTAATCTTATCTTTCAAGCCTCATACACACGGGCGTTTGCAAAAAAATAAGCAAAACGCCGGGCCTGACGTCAGGGAAAAAATCGCCGGTTTTCTCGGCGTTTTGCATTGACGTCAATGCACGTTTTTTCACGCTAGCTTTCAGCTGCATTTGCTGCCTCTATTCAAAATCAATGGTTCCCTATGGGAGCCCATTGATTTGAATAGAAGCCGCACCAGAAGTCAGATCATGATGATCCGACTTGCGGCACGACTTGTGTGCTAGGTGTCTTAAAAGGGACCTCCCGCAAAAAAATTTGTGTGGGGTTCCCCCCCAAGAGCATACCAGTCTCTTCGATCTGGCATGGATTTTAAGATGAACCCCCATGCCGAAAAAACGGCGTAGGGTCCCCCCAAGATCCATACCAGACCCTTATCCGAGCACGCAGCCTGGCAGGCCAGGAAAGGGGGTGGGGATGAGCGAGCGCCCCCCCCCTCCTGGACCGTACCAGGCCACATGCCCTCAACATGGGGAGTATGGGTGCTTTGGGGCAGGGGGGGCTCTGCGCCCCCACACCAAAGCACCTTGTCCCCATGTTGATGGGGACAAGAGCCTCTTCCCAACAACCCTGGCCGTTGGTTGTCGGGGTCTGCGGGCGGGGGCTTATCGGAATCTGGAAGCCCCCTTTAATAAGGGGGGCCCCCAGATGCCGGCCCCCCCACCCTATGTAAATGAGTATGGGATACATCGTACCCCTACCCATTTACCTGCAAAAAAAGTGTACAAAAAAAAACACACTACACAGCTTTTTAAAACATTTTATCAAATCAGCTCAGGCATCTTCTCCCCTCTCTTCTTTCTTCGGCTCTTTTGCGGGGTCTTGGGTATTCTGAGGGGTCTTCTGTCTTCTGCGGGGTCTTCTGCTCTTTTGCCGCTGTCTCCTCGGCTCCCGCTTCTTCTTCTTCTGGAGATGTTGACTCGTCGCTCTCTTCCATTCGAATGCCGGGTCCGTGCTGCGGGCTGCCTTATATTGGCATGGGGTGGGGCCACAGGCTGACGTCATCAGGAGGCCTGCCCTCATGACGTCACATCCTGGGGCAGGCCATCCCATCACAGGCCCGCCCCAGGATGTGATGTCATGTCACTGCCAGCCTAAGAAGCTGGAAGCCTCCATTGCTGGTTGAAAATCAGGGTTAGAGAATACTGGTCCCATGGGCCCAATCCGAGTCCAAAGGGTACCTTTCTTTATAAATGTATCCCATACTTTTAAGATAAATAGAACCAAAGATGGTATATTTATTGTTTTGGGGCGATTTGTTAATGTAACCCAGGATATGGATTTTAATTTCATACCCAGGATGTCCTCCTCTACTCCGACCCACGACTTATATTTAGTCCCGTGAAACCAGTCAACCATCCTTGTTAGATGTATGGCCTGTACATATTTTGTGAAGTCCGGTAGGGCCAAGCCCCCTGTAGGCTTAGACCTAACAATTATGTCTCGTTTAAATCAGGGGGGGGGTCTATGTTCCCAGATAAATCCTCCTACTGCAGACCGTAATTTTCGGATCATGACAGCAGGGGGGCACACCGGGACTGCCTGGAGCGTATACAATAATTTAGGAAGTATATCCATTTTTATGATGTTAATCCTTCCCTTCTTTTTTATCATATTTTTGAAGCAGTATTAAGATTTTATTAATCAGTGGGGCATGATTACGTTCTATTAATTTATCCAGGTTTCAAGGTATCTGTATTCCTAAATATTTAAGGGCGTTTTGTTGCCATTTAAAGGGAAAAGATTTTTGAAGATGTATTTGAACTTGATTATTTGATAGTGATATATTTAATGCTTCAGATTTATCATAATTGACTTTAAAATTACTCAAAACTCCGAACCGATCAAATTCCTGAATAAGGTTTGGGATAGTTATTATTGGGTTGGCAATATGCAATAAAAGGTTATCTGCATATACTGACATTTTATATTCATTTCCCTTTATTTGAATCCCTTGTATATCAGGGTTATTTCGTATAGCTGTGGTAAGATGTTCCATTACCAACACATATAATAATGGGGAGAGGGGACAACCCGGTTGAGTTCCATTAGTAATTGGAATTGAGTTCGACAGGGTCCCATCTATCCGAACCTTTGCATGGGGTTTACTGTACAGTGCCATTATCTTTTGCATTAGCTAGGAACCAATACCCCATTGTTTCAGGGTTTCTTCCAGGAAAAGCCATCCCACCCTGTCAAACGCTTTCTCAGCATCTACAGCCAGAAAACAGGGAGGGATGGAATTCCTCTGGGCGTATTCGATCAATGAGATAGTTTTCAGGGTATTATCTCTGGCTTCCCTTCCCTCTACAAATCCTGTTTGATCCAAATGAACATATGCCGGTAGGATTGGAGTGAGCCTTCCTCTTATAATTTTTGCAAAAATCTGTGAATCGATATTCGTGAGAGAAATAGGTCTATAATTTCGACATATTGTGTGGTCTTTCTCTGGTTTAGGTATCATAGCGATATGAGCTTCCATACCTTTGCGATGTAAAGGGGCAAGATGTAGATACTGCCTTAAAGGTCTTGCATAGTACAGGTCCTAAGTTTTCACCTAGTATTTTAAAGAAGCGTACAGTAAAACCATCCGGTCCTGGGCTCTTTCCCAAGGCCAGGGCCTTAATGACTCTCTGTATTTGTTCTATTGAAATTTCTTTATCTAGTTCTTCTATTGTTTCTTTAGGTAAAGGTGGAATTGCAGTTTTCCAGTTTTTGCTGTATTGAGTGTAGAGTCTAGATATGTGAGACAACCATTTGTGTTGAAAAAAAAATAAAATAAAATATTTCCTTCCGCAGACCCCTCCCCCCCCTCCCCCCCCCAAAAAAAAAACCCTGACACTATCAAGTCCTTCAAGTATTCATTTCTTTTAAAGCGATTGTTCAAGTATCACGGGTATTTTGGGGGCCAGGGTGGTAACTCAATGTCTGGGAGCTGTAGGATTCTCAAGATGTCCGGAAGATCCTCAATATCCTGAAATTCTGCTTTTTTTCCTTTGTAGAACACCTGGATCTGAAATGGAAACTTCCATTTATATAGAATGTTCCTTTCCCTCATCATTGTGAGCAATGGATTTACCGCCTTCCGCAAGGCCAAAGTATATCTGGAAAGATCCTATAGCAAACTTATTTGTGCACCGTCAAAGTCAATTATTTTCTGTTGCCGTGCAGCCCACATAATTTTCTCTTTTATATGGAAGAAATGCACTCTACATATAACGTCTCTCGGCCTTTGTGGATCTTGATTCACAGGTCCCGGTGATCTCTGTGCACGGTCCAATAATATTTCTTCTGTTGAGGGTTGTTGTAACAATGTGCTGAAGATACCTTGGAGGGTTGGTATCAGGTCCTTAAGGCCCGTTGCCTCAGGTAGGCCTCTGATTCTAATATTATTTCTTCTGCTTCTGTTTTCTTGATCGTCTATTTCTAATATAGCTTTTCTTAAACATTGGGCCATTTCTCGTTTTTCTATTTCAGATTGACTTATCCTTTCTTCCAATTTTGTTATTCTTATTTCCATATTGTTTGTTCTGTCCTTAATGTTTTCCAAAGAGGCTTTTGCTTCCTGTATTTCTTTTTTATAACATGTTTCAAGATGTGAGATGTATTTGTCCATGTCTTCTCTCGTCTGCAATGCCTTTATATAAGCTTCCACATTCCAAGGTTCCTTTTGGGTTTTATCTCCATCTGCCGTCCCTCTAGTTTCTAGGTCTATATTCATTTCTTTTTCCGTGTGTGCTAGTGCTTGATCCTCCATACTCGCATTAGTGGTCTCCGTTGGATGTTGGGGTTGTTGAAAATATTCCTTAATATCTGTGTTCTGTGGAATTTGCATTTTAGGGATATTTCCATCTATAAATCCCCTTTGTAAAGAGTTTTTTTCTCTTTTGTTTTTTCCCCTTCTTCTCCCCTTCATTTTCCTTTCTTTTTTATTGGGGTTTATTAATGTTATCAGGACCTTTCTCTTATTTCGCTGACTGTTTTCCTTTCTCCCAAGGGTTATTTAAATATTATAAGGAAATTCATTCAATGTCAGATAGTTCTACAAATGTTTCCCTTTTCTTCTCTTTTTCCTTTCTTTTTCTCTCTCTTCTTTTCTTATTTGGGAGATTTTTATATTAAGTTTTTATATACTTTTCCATACGCTGTTAACTGGTACCTCCAAAGATAAGAGGCCAGTCGTCTGCCTATAGGCAGCTTCTGCTTTTTCCACAGTTAATAATATGAATATATTATAGCCTTTCAAGAAAAAGGAAAGAAAAAAGATGAATCCACTGACCTTGTCCTGGAAGGCGATGGGTCCCTTATCCTGAACTCTTCCCCCTTGTTATTTATTTGATTTGTCTTTTAAATATCATCCAGGTATCTTTAGGAGCTGGGTAGGTGGACATTTAGGTGTAAATTACCATACACCGCTAGGCTGTTTCAGTGAAAGGGCCCTTGGATGTATGGCCCCAAGAAGGGAAAGTTCCTCCCGCATCTATGTTCCTGTAGCTTGCTTTGTCTTTCTGGAGGCCGCTGTGCTTGCAGGAATTCCCGCTGGCTACCAGGCATCCACACAAGTGGTGATCTGCCGTTGACACCGGTAGCCTTCACGGCGGTCTCCGCTCTCCTTTCACAGTGTTCATTGGGGCTGTCACGATTCCCTCCTTCCTCACCAGAACCAGTCTCAAACACCTCCTGCCCGTCTCCTCCGGGGAGCCTCCAGGGATTGGCATGGGCTCCAAGGCGGATCTCCAGGGAAGCCTCCAGGCAGCGCCGCACCTCCGCCAACCCCCGACACACACGCGGGGGCTCCCCACAGGCTCAAGGGTAAGTCTGAAGGGTACTACCTCGTCATCCTGTTTATGCCAGGCGCCCGGCTCTAGTGCCCACCGCCAGGTCCGTGACAATGTTGCTGGGGGGCATCCGCTCCAGCTCCCACTGTCCTCCCTGGTAGTATGGGGAAATCCGCGGGAAGAGTGGTGAGGGCAGCATCGGTGGTGAGAGGAGGTGGGGGGGAGGTATATGTCCCGCCACCATCCCCAAGCCCGATGTTCCTCTGCAGATGTAACGGGGAGAGGTAGTCTGAGGAGCCATCTCCTAGGCTTGATTCAAGCAAGTGTCCGTCCGTCTTACTGTCCCATCTGAGGCTGAGAGTTCTCTACCATGCTGGGATGCATATGTTAGGCTGCGCCTGGTGTAGAGGAGCTTAGCTACTATGCGGTCATCTTAGTCAGTCTGCGCACCTTCAGCTTGTTTACTCTGCTAGCTTTTAGACGATCCCTGAAAACCCTCCTCTTCAGAGAAGCTTATTCTACCCACACCTAACAAATGTATTTTCATTTTCTTTATCAGTTCATCCCCCACAGTTATTACCTTTTGTTTCACTTGGCCCTCCCTGCTAGATTGTAAGCTCTAACAAGCAGGGCCCTCCAATTTCTCCTGTATTGTATTGTAACTGTACTGTCTGCCCTCATATTGTAAAGCGCTGCGCAAACTGTTGGTGCTATATAAATCCTGTATAATAATAATAATAATAATAATAATAATGTAGATTTTATACAGCGTCCCAACTTTTTTGGAGTTGGGGTTTTATGTAATTTTCTATGTTGCTGCTCTGAATTGGGAAGGGGGGGGGGGGGGTCCAGTCTTATTTATCTGCATATACTGTGCACTACCTCATTTTTATAATTATTTTTATACTGACAGTTGGTAGTTTATACTCACTTCACCTAGAAGATCAACTGAACACCAGTCTTTACATTAATATCAGTAATTTACTCCCACCATATAATTGCTTTAAAAATTTACCTATATGCAATACGTGGATCTGTAAAGTTACTCTGTGTAAGCCCAAATCTATGTATAATTTGACTGCATATTGTTTATATACAGTTCAGGTCATATGATCAGCTCCCCATCAGGTCAAATGCCAGCATGTTTGATGTTACCATGATGCAAGTTTATTTTTTCATTACCAGTACAGGATAAAATCCATACAGATGGTAACTCATTTCAGCTGATGTTCACCTTAGTTGTAGCAAGGTATGGTTGGATTCCCTAATCTTATATACCCACCAACCAAGGTAGGCACGACAAGGACATTGGTAATATCTGAAATGGATTACCAATAGGCTCTAGAAATCACAAAAATCTAAAAACCATATAGATGTAAGGAAAATGTAAATATAATGAAAAGAAAATTAGCTACTTTAGATATGAAGGTCAATGTCCCACTGATGGGAGCACTAATGGATACAGCCAATCATTAGCCAATAAAGATTGCATCATTCTGATTTTTGAATGAACCTTATTATAACAACATGTATTGAGGTCACATTTAAAAGACCCCTTTACCTTAACCCAAGTATGAGACTTAATTTTGATATCAAAAAGGCTGGGTGAAAGAAACAATCCCAAGGTGGGTGCCTTTTTAGAACAGAAGCAACAACCTAGATTGGCTTGCGGTCAGCATGCTGGAGCGGATGGTGAGCAGCTCAGGACTGAAACCTGGTGGAGTGCTGCGCCTGTGTGAGTAATCACACAGCCAGCACGTCCGACACAGCCCCACCCCCGTCCACAGCAGCCAATGACAGAGAGTCATTGGCTCTGATGGCTCAGGGGGCAGCCAATCAGACTATGTGTGTGCGCCTGTTCAGCGCACACACCTAGACTTTAATGCCTTTTTAGAACAGAAGCAACAACCTACTTATAAAATGGTATGCAGCTTAGTAAAATGGGCAAACTATGCCTAGTAATTTGTTTAATAGTAGTTTAATACTCAGTGGAAAAGATGGTCTCAAACAGTGGCGGCTGGTGAAATTTTGGGATGGGGGGGCGCCAGACCCCGTCATTCCTTTTTGACCCCTCCCACTTCTCATAAGCCCTACCCCTTATAACTTCCGCCCTTGTGTCAGGAGTATACAGCCCAGCATCACCAGATAGGGTATACAGCATCACAGATAGGTATACAGAGTCACCATATAGCAGTATACAGAGTCACCATATAGCAATATACAGAGTCCCATATAACAGTATACAGAGCCCCATATAGCAGTATACAGAGCCCCAGATAGCAGTATACAGAGTCCCTGATAGCAGTATACAGAGCCCCAGATAGCAGTATACAGAGCCCCAGATAGCAGTATACAGAGCCCCAGATAGCAGTATACAGAGTCCCAGATAGCAGTATACAGAATCACCATATAGCAGTATACAGAGCCCCAGATAGTGGTATACAGAGCCCCAGATAGGGTATACAGGGTCCCAGATAGGGTATACAGGGTCCTAGATAGGGTATACAGGGCACCAGATTGGCCATACAGAGCACCAGATAGGGCATACAGAGCACCAGATAGGGCATACAGGGCACCAGATAGGACATACAGAGCACCAGATAGGGCATACAGGGCACCAGATAGAGCATACAGAGCACCAAATAGGGCATACAGGGCACCAGATTGGCCATACAGAGCACCAGATAGGGCATACAGAGCACCAGATAGGGCATACATGGCACCAGATAGGGCATATAGAGCACCAGATGGGGCATACAGGGCACCAGATGGGGGCTCGCGGTGGCAGCCCCCCACACCCGAAGTCGGGACAAGTCCCGCACTTACCCCATCTAATAGCAGGCAGGTGTGTGCAGAGATTGGCTTGTGGTCAGTATGCTGGAGCGGATGGTGAGCAGCTCAGGACTGGAACCCGTCGGAGTGCTGCGCCTGTGTGAGTAATCACACAGCCAGCACGTCTGACACAGTCCAACCCCCACCCACAGCAGCCAATGACAGAGAGTCATTGGCTCTGATGGCTCAGGGGGCAGCCAATCAGACTATGTGTGTGCGCCTGTTCAGCGCACACACCTAGACTTTAATGCCTTTTTAGAACAGAAGCAACAACCTACTTATAAAATGGTATGCAGCTTAGTAAAATGGGCAAACTATGCCTAGTAATTTGTTTAATAGTAGTTTAATACTCAGTGGAAAAGATGGACTTAAACAGTGGTTGCTGGTGAAATTTTGGGATGGGGGGCGGCAGACCCCGTCCTTCCTTTTTGACCCCTCCCACTTCTCATAAGCCCTACCCCTTATAGTTTCCGCCCCTTGTGTCAGGAGTATACAGCCCAGCATCACCAAATAGGGTATACAGCATCACAGATAGGTATACAGAGTCACCATATAGCAGTATACAGAGTCACCATATAGCAATATACAGATTCCCATATAACAGTATACAGAGCCCCATATGGCAATATACAGAGCCCCAGATAGCAGTATACAGAGTCCCAGATAGCAGTATACAGAGCCCCAGATAGCAGTATACAGAGTCCCAGGTAGCAGTATACAGAATCACCATATAGCAGTATACAGAGCCCCAAATAGCAGTATACAGAGCCCCAAATAGGGTATACAGGGTCCCAGATAGGGTATACAGGGTCCTAGACAGGGTATCCAGAGTCCCAGATAGGGCATACAGAGCACCAGATAGGGCATACATGGCACCAGATAGGGCATACAGGGCACCAGATAGGGCATACAGGGCACCAGATAGGGCATACAGAGTACCAGATAGGGCATACAGGGCACCAGATAGGGCATAGAGGGCACCAGATAGGGCATACAGGGCACCAAATAGGGCACACGGAGCACCAGATAAGGCATACAGGGCACCAGATAGGGCATACAGGGCACCAGATAGGGCATACAGAACATCAGATAGGGTATATAGAGCACCAGATAGGGCATATAGGGCACCATATACGGCATACAGGGCATCAGGGCATGCAGAGCACCAGATAGGGCATACAGGGCACCAGATAGGGCATACAGGCCACCAGATAGGGCATACAGAACACCAGGTAGGGCATACAGGGCACCGGATAAGGCATACAGGGCACCAGATAGGGCATACAGAGCAGCAGATAGGGCATACAGGGCACCAGATAGGACATACAGAGCACCAGATAGGGCATACAGGGCACCAGGTAGGGCATACAGGGCACCAGATAGAGCATACAGAGCGGCAGATAGGGCATACAGGGCACCAGATAGGCCATACAGAGCAGCAGATAGGGCATACAGAGCAGCAGATAGGGCATACAGGGCACCAGATAGGGCATATAGAGCACCAGATAGGGCATACAGAGCACCAGATGGGGCATATAGGGCACCAGATAGGGGCTCGCGGTGGCAGCCCCCCCCAAAGTCGGGACAAGTCCCTCACTTACCCCATCATAGCAGGCAGGTGTGTGTAGAGATTGGCTTGTGGTCAGCATGCTGGAGCGGATGGTGAGCAGCTCAGGACTGAAACCCGTCGTAGTGCTGCGCCTGTGTGAGTTATCACTCAGCCAGCACGTCTGACACAGTCCCACCCACAGCAGCCAATGACAGAGAGTCATTGGCTCTGATGGCTAAGGGGGCAGCCAATCAGACTATGCGTGTGCGCCTGTTCAGCGCACACACCTAGACTTTAATGACTGACCAATCGGCTCACTACAAGGAGCCGAGGAAAAAAAGAAAGTCAATGTATCGGCGCCTCCTGCAGGGGGCCGGGCTGACTTTTTTTTTTACTTATCACCGGCGGGGAGGTGGCGCCCAAGCACTCCTTATACACCAGCCGCCGCTATTCTCAAATATATTTTTGCCAGACAATCATTAGTTGTTACTTACACCCAAAAAAAACTCTTCTTTTCCCACTGTAAATTTAATAGCTACATTGCTACATTCAGAGTACACTGTAGATATTTTCTCTGTCGTAATCATCCCATAATGATCTCAGTTTCTCAACCAAAGGACTTATTATTCAAACAATTCCTTCTAGCCCATGTAAGTTCACCTACTGGCACAGCTTTAATAGTACAGTACTTTGAGGTTGACAACTGGTAGCAGGCAATGTTGTTTTTCTCCCCTCTGTTCATATGCAATGTTGCCTGTGTATTATGCCTGGGAAGCAGTTTTTGTATATGTTGATTTTTTTCAGATATGTGTGATTTCAAGATACCGTTGGTAATCCAGTTTTGATATTGCCATTATCCTCTTCTTGCCTTCTTTGGTGGGTGGGTATATAAAGATAGGTGATCTATCCATACTTTTCTATGACTTAGGCCAAAATTGGCATAACACATAAACATATTCATGTCTGTATGGTATTTATCCAGTACTCACTACGAATAAATAAACCAATCCCCTGTCTTTTAAACGCTGGACTGTTAGACAGGTAAATTTGGCTTGGTGGCAGACTGGTCCGCAGGTTGAGCTTGGAACCTTTTTTGTTTTTTGCTTTTGTCTGTATCTGCCTTTCCAGAGAGCTCCTTGCTGTAGTGGCCAGTTATAGATGGGGGACAGTGACCTTGTTTGTTGTGTAGTCACTACTTTTGGTACCATACCAGCGCCGCAGCTGCCATGGGGCCACGGCTGGGTGTCTGGTCATGTACCTTTAAGGAGGGTTGGGCTCCTCCAGTCACCTGTCCTTCATCTATCCATTCAATTGTTTGTGTGCTTCCACTGTGAAGCCTCTTATATAGAGTTAGGTCTGCAGTATACAGGGAGCCTTGTCGTGGCCTGCAGCTTACACATACACTTGCAAATGTGTGTAACCAATCCCCTGTCTTTTAAACGCTGGACTGTTAGACAGGTAAATTTGGCTTGGTGGCAGACTGGTCCGCAGGTTGAGCTTGGAACCTTTTTTGTTTTTTGCTTTTGTTCATATGCAATGTTGCCTGTGTATTATGCCTGGGAAGCAGTTTTTGTATATTTTTTTCAGATATGTGTGATTTCAAGATACCGTTGGTAATCCAGTTTTGATATTGCCATTATCCTCTTCTTGCCTTCCTTGGTGGGTGGGTATATAAAGATAGGTGATCTATCCATACTTTTCTATGACTTAGGCCAAAATTGGCATAACACATAAACATATTCATGTCTGTATGGTATTTATCCAGTACTCACTACGAATAAATAAACTTGCATTGTGGAGACTTCAAAAATGCTGCAATTTTGTGGTTTGATCTTTATATATTTCCAAACTACAAAGCATTCCTTTTCACCTCTTTTCTGGCGCTATATATACATAGAGGGTATGACTTGGTCACTATTATATTACACTGCTTTGTTATAGATAACTAATTGCAACATGCACTTTGAGTCAAATTTTGATGACTCAAATGAGGCATTGAATGAGGCACACTTGGACTACCACATCGGTGGAGGGAGGTGGCAACAGCTGGTCATATGAGAAATAAAGTTTTGATTCTGTTTATTTTGATGTTACTTACAGTTGTGCTCATAAGTTTACATATCCTGGCAGAATTTATGATTTCTGGGCCATTTTTCAGAGAATATGAATGAGAACACAAAAATATTTCTTTCACTCATGGTTAGTGTTTGGCTGAAGCCATATATTATCAATCAACTGTGTTTACTCTTTTTAAATCATAATGACAACAGAAACTACCCAAATTACCCTGATCAAAAGTTTACATACCCTGGTGATTTTGGCCTGATAACATGCACACAAGTTGACACAAAGGGGTTTGAATAGCTGTTAAAGGTAACTATCCTCACCTGTGATCTGTTTGCTTGTAATTAGTGTGTGTGTATAAAAGGTCACTGAGTTTATGGACTTCTGACAGACCCTTGCATCTTTTATCCAGTGCTGCACTGATGTTTCTGGATTCTGAGTCATAGGGAGAGCAAAAGAATTGTCAAAGGATCTGCGGGAAAAGGTAGTTTAACTGTATAAAATAGGAACGGGTTCAAACTCTAACCAAGAAGTGGAAAATGAGGGGTTCTGTTGAAACCAAATCACGGTCAGGTAGACCAATTAAAATTTCAGCCACAACTGCCAGGAAAATTGTTCTGGATGCAAAGTAAAACCCACAGAACTCTTCAGAACTCCCTGAAAACTTGTGGTGTGGCTGTTTCAAGATGCACAATAAGGAGGCACTTGAAGAAAGATGGGCTGCATGGTCGAGATGCCAGAAGAAAGCCATTACTAAGCAAATGCCACAAATTATCCTGCTTACAATACACCAAACAGCACAGAGACAAGCCTCAAACCTTCTGGCACAAAGTCATTTGGAGTGATGATACCAAAATTTAGCTTTTTGGCCACAATCATAAATTCTGCATTTGGAGGGGAGTCAACAAAGCCTGTGAAACACGGAGGCGGATCGCTGAGGTTTTGGGGATGTGTGAGCTACAAAGGCACAGGAAATTTGGTCAAAATTGATGACAAGATGAATGCAGTATGTTATCAAAAATACTGGAGGAATATTTGCATTCATCAGCCAAGAAGCTGTGCATGGGAAGTACTTGGACATTAAAACATGACAATGATCCAAAACACAAGGCCAAGTTGACTTCTCATTGGCAACAGCAGAATAAAGTGAAGGTTCTGGAGTGGCCATCTCAGTCTCCTGACCTCAATATCATTGAGTCACTCTGGGGAGATCTCAAACATGCAGTTCATGCAAGACAGCCCAAGAATTTACAGGAAATGGAGGCTTTTGCCAAGAGGAATGGCCAGCTTTACCATATGAGAAGATAAAGAGCCTCATCCACAAATACCACAAAAGACTTCAAGCTGTCATTGATGTTAAAGGGGGCAATACACATTATTAAGACCTGGGGTATATAAACTTTTGATCAGGGTCATTTGGGTAGTTTCTGTTGTCATTAGGGTTTAAAAGGAGTAAAAACAGTTGATTGATATTAAATGGCTTCAGCCAAAAACTAACCACGAGTGAAAGAAATGTTTTTTTGTTCTCATTCATATTCTCTGAAAAATGACCAAGAAATCATACATTTTGCCACGGTATGTAAACTTATGGGCACAACTGTAAGCAACGTCAAAATAAACAGAGTCAAAACTTTATTTCTCATACGACCAGCTGTTGCCACCTCCCTCCACCGATAGTCCAAGTGTGCCTCATCCCATGCCTCATTTGAGTCATCAAAATATGACTCAAAGTATATGTTGCAATAAGTAATCTATAACAAAGCAATGTAATATAATAGTGACCAAGGCATACCCTCTATGTATATATCGCACCAGAAAAGGAGGTGAAAAGGAAAAGGAGTAAAAACAGTTGATTGATAATCAATGGCTTCAGCCAAAAACTAACCATGAGTGAAAGAAATGTTTTTGTGTTCTCATTCATATTCTCTGAAAAATGACCAAGAAATCATACATTTTGCCAGGGTATGTAAACTTGTGAGCACAACTGTATACTGAGGTATGTAGAGAGCTCTGAGTTGGAGCTATAGGCTCTAATCTACAGTACATACATTGAAACCACTAACTGTATAAAATCTATTTTAGAGATTGACTGTAACTTATTTTCCTGAAGAAGCGAGCGAAGTCCTGTGAAACGCAACTGCGTCAGAAATCGCAGCAAGCGAGTCATCACCCAATCTTGCAAGGTATGATGATTCAATTTCTTACTGTGTAGTATACAGATATTACTTCACATATGTAATTTTGTGTTGTGTTACCTCATTATTTGTCTTTTATGGTTTTAACAGAGTTCTTATACAATAAATTTTGATAATTTTTCAAGAAAACATGTTGGTACAGTTAAAGTCCTTTGCTAGTTTATAGGGCCTTTTTTATGTTCCTCTTGCGATTATCTAGAATTTAATGGTTTGTTCTGTTACATAGTGAACTGTGCCATGCATCATCTAATTAGAACTCCTTTTCTTTCTTTCTACAGAGCCAACACTTGCACAAATAGCGTAGAGAAGGTTACACAAAAACACAAACTTCTGAAAAAGAAAACAACTGTCTGTATAATACTTTGCTACTTTCTATTTATTAATTGCACAAGTGTGTATATACATTTATCACTCAAAAAAATGAAAAACATTTTTGTTTAACATAATGAATGTCAGATGAATTACAGATACAATGCTTCCTTTAGGTGGCAAGAGACGCAAATAAATATTTTAATAGCGTATGAATAATATTAAATAAATAAGGTGAAATACTTATGGGTCAACATTAGATATAAAAACATATGTCAAGAAAATCTCCTTTCACAACTATTATATTCCTATAAACTGCCTGTATCATACTTACATATTTATTGCTATGTGTATATGTGTTTATATATATATATATATATATATATATATATATATAAATATATATATATATATATATATATATATACAGTATATACATTTATTTCTGAAATAAAATAAGACATTTTTAACATAAATCAATTACAGATATATTGCATCCTCCAGGGAGCTAGAAACTCATGAAGTTAATATTCTTAATAACTTATGTAATATAAACAATAAATAAATAACATTAAAAACGTACAGGTTTAAACATGGATATAAACAGATATGACAAGATAAGATAACAATATTAAATAAATAAGATTAAATACTTAAAAAAATAATTATAAACAAATATGGCAAAAAAATCCTTTTCACTACTACTACTACTCTCTATACAGAATTTGTGCAGTGTAGAGTGTAGGGCAGTTATTTATGGGTTGAGGAATCTTGTCTGCTGGGACAAACAATTAGGTCCATTTATGATATATGTTTGAGGTTACTAAATCCCTTGTAGGATAGGTTGATAGTGGATAAATCCTGTAGCTGCAGATTCCAGGAATGTACTTTATGGATGAAAATCCTACAGGTTATAGTAGATTAAAGATGAGTAGATACTTTTTTTTTTAAAGTAGTACTGTATGTCCTTCAGTAGTAAGGTAAAGAAGAATATGTCTATGTTGGAAAAGTCCATCCTTTACTGCTTATTCTTCATCCCCATGGTCTTTCTGGTTCTGATATGTTTAGATAAATCATTATAGACGTATCTGTGCTTACAGCAGGGAGTTTATTTGATGTAGAAGTGTAAGTTAGGGGTTGAGAGCCCAACATGTCACATCTTCCACTCTCAGAGGGATAAGGCTAAGTATTACAGCCTCCTGGACACAATCTGGAGATGCTGCCTCCTTAAAATGCTGGAGGTGATGAAGCCACATCTTCAGCTCGGGTGAGGTGGGCTCACTGTATTCTGGAGATCCTCTACAGACCATCAGATCATCTTTCAGTTTGAGGAAAACCATAAGTGCCTGTTTTACAATTTCATTCTGAGCAGACACAGACATGTTCGTTAGAACCTCAACAGTTAGTGACACCCTCTCCAAAGTCAGGATGAGACGATCCCTCTGTGTAAGGTCGCATACAGATGGTTTGTGTCTCAGCATTCTTCTGTAGCATCTCATTGCATTGGTAGACATGTTCTTTTCATGATCGTGTTGCAGCTCCTTTAGAGTTGTTATGTCAGAGGACGTCACTGATAAATAGTGGGATTTCGGGCAGAGTCTCCTGTGCAAGCGCCCACTTACTGCAACCAGTAAAATGCTCAACACCACCAGCCTGATATCCATTTCTGTTCTGCTGGATTGGATCTGAAAATGTATTTCTGGTTCCAGATATTTGTTCCGTTACACTGTCACTCCACAGTGCTAGTCTCTGGTTGATCTGAAGTCTTGTATCCATGATTCTTCTTTTATATTCCTGTTTGCAGGAGAAAAATCTCATTTTCATGATGTTGTGAAGTTCTCTTTCGTTCAGAACTCAAGTGATATGAGAGAGGTGATAGCTGCTGTGGGAACTTCTATATGACTTTCAGTTTCCTTTCTATACAGGTAAGAAGGTAACGTCAGGTAGCTGGTGAGATTCTTCTACCTGTCACACTGGAAACTCCTCCTTCTGCTACAGGACTCTCCTGTGTATGGAGGACCCAGGTTTATTGTGTGTTTTCAAAAGAACTTTTACAATGTATTATTGCCAACAGAAAAAAAAACATAACACAGCTCTGTATATGTTCTGTCTAAAGACATAAAAAGAAGGAAGAAAATATAAGAGAGATGTATAAACATAACATATAAAATATCAGTTTAGGGACTGTGTTGAAACCATTTTTTAACCAACAATATTGAATTTTTTTTTTCATGTTTATAAATTTTGTAAAAAATGTTGTGTCACAAAAAGTCACAAATAATAGCATGTAGGGATAGAGGTATATAAAGAGATAAGAGATTGTGAGAATTTAATTGGTTTTTCACTTTGGCTTTCCTTATCCACACATTTGTTGCTGGTTAGTATTGCAGAAAGTATGGATAGCAGAAAAAGCCAGACAACTAGCATATCCAGAAGGAGGTCAGCATTGGTGCCCCCTGTATTTCTCTCTATTGAGGTTTACTTTAATAAAATACCATTCATATATATGTACATACACTCCACACCAAGGCCAACTGGACCCTTTTAGTCCATATAAAATGTAGTCCATATTAAAAGTATCTTAGCTAAATTGAAATCAGTAAGGAACTAGAAAAAAGTTGTATTTTGTCTGTAATGATAAGTCCAGCAGATTGATGCATGTTTTTTATATTTATTGGGCATTCCGTTTTTCAGAGACAGCAGCCCAATGTGTTGTTTTTTTTTCTGGGGCAGAATTGTTAACACTGAAATCCAGTTAAACATTTGATGTTTATTACGTTTTAATTAATTTCCATGAATTAAAACGTAATAAATCCGTGATTATAACATTGCTGGATAAAAGGGATACTAAACAGGGTCTCATATCACAATTATGTGGCGTATTATGTGATAAGTTGGAAGCATTAGTGGACATACCAGCAAAGACACTCTGGAATCGTGATTTGGGGGTTTTATCAGATGATCAATGGGCAGTGGCATTGTCAGCAGTGCCCATGGTCTCCTTATCCCCTAAGCAAAATCTAACTCAATTATTTATGTTACACAGGGCTTATTATGCACCTGAGAAGCTATTTAAATGGAAGCTTAGAGACACACCTCAATACCCTAGATGTAAAGAGTGTCCCGCTAATTTAATACACATGCTATGGAGATGCCTCAAACTTCATTGTTATTGGCATGGGGTTGTCTCTACTATAAATGGCCTTTATGGGACAAGGATGCCGATGGAGCCAGGGGAGTGTCTTCTGAGTATCCTGGATGAATCCAGGATCCCGAAAGACATCTTTATACCAATAGTAAGGCGTTTGTTTCAGGCGCGCAAGCTTATAGCACAAAATGGGTGTCACCTTATCCTCCAACAATAGAGGGATGGGAAATACAAATAAGAGAAACTCTAGTTAAAGAGAAATATATCCTCTTACATAGAGGATGTCCAGGGAAATTTGAAAAAACATGGAAGAGGTAGTCAGACATTTCGGATTGAATGACGAGACGGACGAAGATGGTTAACTTTACTGAGAGATTAGGTAGAGAGGGGGAGGAGAGTTTGGTTTGGGGATGTGGGTTTTTTTCATATATGATGTGTATTTCTAAATGTACATGGGATGTATGTTTGTTTGTATTGTTTGTTATAAAATCAGTAAAAAATAATCTGATTAAAAAAAAAAAAACATTCAAAGTTTACCAGCTTGTTGCTAAACTAAATCCAAATCCTAATCTTATCTTTAAAAGTTAAACTATATTTACATTTTAATGTTATCCTGTGCTGTACATCACAGAATCATGCCTGCTTTTAATGCAGTGCTGTATGAGGTCCATACAACCAAACACAACCAGCGCAATTCTAAACACATTAATTAAACATGAAGAGCAAGCTGAACATCAAGGACATCACAAATCCAGATAAAAAACTTAAATAATAAAACGATGCAGTGCTAGAAAGTTCTAAAAGTCTCATAAAGTCTCTTAAAATTATATTTCCAAAATTTCATTCAGAAAATCCACCTATGGTGCAGGCAGCAAGATAATTTCAGTGCGGAGGTCCCACCACCTATATTCACTGCGCTCACCTCAATGTACGACCCCAGTTCTACTAGAGGGTCCTACACACAAAGATCTCCCCTGGAGAGCGAATGATTGGATCTGGTTCAACGAAATCCTACCATCAACCAATGGCTCGTATCGATATCACAGGTGAATGAGGTACATAATGGATAGAAAGAGTTAACACTCTAAATGCAGACTGCTTCAGTAAAAAAACACTTGTTTAAAAACGATGCAGCACTAGAAAGTTTCACAAAATCTCATAAAGTCTCATGAAAATGACAATTCCAAAATTTGATTCAGAAAATCCACCAATGGTGCAGACAGCAGGATAATATCAGTGCAGAAGTCCCACCACCAATATTCACTACGCTCACCTCAATGTACGACCCCAGTTCTACTAGAGTGTCATACACACAAAGATCTCCCCTGGAGAGCGAATGATTGGTCAGGTTCAACGAAATCCTACCATCAACCAATGGCTCGTATCGATATCACAGCCATAAACCATATAGATGTAACATTGCATATGAAGGAAAATTTAAATAAAATGAAAAGAAAATGAGCTACTTTAGATATGGAGGTCAATGTCCCACCTATAGTTAACACCTAGAGAGTTAAACCTAGCCTCAAGCCTAAAGATTCAGAATACTTTATACCAAAGTAAACAATGGCATAATTCTCCCCAATCTACAGAACTATCAGTATGCTCAATAAAATGGAAATATAAAAAAAATATTTTCTAGAAACGGTACTTATAAATTGGTGCACAGCTTACTATCCCCATGTAAAATGGGCAAATTATGCCTAATAATTTGTTTAATAGTAGTTTAATACTCAGTGGAAAAGATGGTCTCAAGTATATTTTTGCCAGACAATCATTAGTTGTTACTTTCACCCCAAAAATACCTCTCTGCTTTCCCCCCTGTAAATTTAATAGTTACATTCAGAGTACATTGTAGATATTTTCTCTGTTGTAAACATTCCATAATGACCTCAGTTTCTGAACCAAAGGACTTATTATTCAAACAATTCCTTCTAGCCCATGTAAGTTCACCCACTGGCACGGCTTTAATAGTACAGTATTTTGAGGCTGACAACCGGTAGCAGACAATATTGTTTTTCTCCCTTTGTTCATATGCAATGTTGCCTGTGTATGATGCCTGGGAAGCAGATTTTGTATATGTTGTTTTTTTTTTTTTTTTTAGATATGTGTGATTTTAGGATACCATTGGTAATCCAGTTTTGATATTGCCATTATTCTCTTCTTGCCTACCTTGGTGGGTGGGTATATAAAGATAGGTGATCTATCCATACTTTTCTATGACTTAGGCCAAAATTGGCATAACACTTGAATTGTGTAATAAACTTACATTATGGAGACTTCAAAAATTCGGAAACTTTGTGGTTTGATCTTTATATATTTCCTAACTACAAAGCATTCCTTTTCACCTCCTTTTCTGGCGCTATATATACATAGAGGGTATGACTTGGTCAGTATTATATTATATTGCTTTGTTAGAGATAACCAATTGCAACCTGCACTTTGAGTCAAATTTTGATGACTCATATGAGGCATTAGATGAGGCACACTTGGACTACCACATCGGTGGAGGGAGGTGGCAACAGCTGGTCATACGAGAAATAAAGTTTTGACTCTGTAGTCTATTGTAGCAGGTGGAGTTCCCTAAAGGGATTATACGGTGCAAGAGAATAGAGTCCACAAATATTCATAAAATACAAAAATCTTTATTATAACATATAATATTTGTTAAAAACACAATCAGTTCATATAAAATTCATGTATATAACATCAAAACACTGATGCACATGTCCATGGTGGGGGTTACCACGATGGTGGAGTAACTGAAGGCCAAGTGATTATCCCTACATGTTTCGCCCTGAGCAGGCTTCCTCAGGGGATAAACTTTGACCGCCACCACATCTACTTGAACAAAGACAAGACATAAGTTATATAATATCAAAAACATGATTATTAACATAAATAAACAACTTCATTTATAAATTTATAAATTGGCAATCGGATCTGCCCCATTGGCTCGAATGGGTCACCCATCCCACCCCCATCACAACTAAATGCACTGTTGGGACTTACCGGAACCAACCACTAGCAAGGGGCCGACAGGACAAAGTGGACATGTGCATCAGTGTTTTGATGTTATATACATGAATTTTATATGAACTGATTGTGTTTTTAAGAAATATTATATGTTATAATAAAGATTTTTGTATTTTATGAATATTTGTGGACTCTATTCTCTTGCACCGTATAATCCCTCTAGGGAACCCCACCTGCCACAATAGACTACAGATATAATGGGATGAGGTGCCTCTCGAGTGTTTGCTATTTCAGCAACAATATGGCCAAAGGAACAATTACATTTTTGAAAGTTTTGACTCTGTTTATTTTGATGTTACTTACAGTTGTGTTCATAAGTTTACATGTCCTGACAGAATTTATGATTTCTTGGCCCTTTTTCAGAGAATATGAATGAGAACACAAAAACATTTCTTTCACTCACGGTTAGTGTTTGGCTGAAGCCATATATTATCAATCAACTGTGTTTACTCTTTTTAAATCGTAATGACAACAGAAACTACCCAAATTACCCTGATCAAAAGTTTACATACCCTGATAACATGCACACAAGTTGACACAAAGGGGTATGAATGGCTATTAAAGGTAACTATCCTCACCTGTGATCTGTTTGCTTGTAATTAGTGTGTGTGTATAAAAGGTCAATGAGTTTCTGGACCTCTGACAGACCCTAGCATCTTTCATCCAGTGCTGCGCTGATGTTTCTGGATTCTGAGTCAAGGGGAAAGCAAAAGAATTGTCAAAGGATCTGCGGGAAGAGGTAGTTGAACTGTATAAAACAGAAAAGGGATATAAAAAGATATCCAAGGAATTGAGAATGCCAATCTGCAGTGTTCAAACTCTAACCAAGAAGTAGAAAATGAGGGGTTCTGTTGAAACCAAACCACGGTCAGGTAGACCAACTAAAATTTCAGCCACAACTGCCAGGAAAATTGTTTGGGATGCAAAGAAAAACCCACAAATAACTTCAGAAATCTCTGAAAACATGTGGTGTGGCTGTTTCAAGATGCACAATAAGGAGGCACTTGAGGAAAGATGGGCTGCATGGTTGAGTCACCAGAAGAAAGCCATTACTACGCAAATGCCACAAAGTATCTCACTTAAAATACACCAAACAGCACAGAGACAAGCCTCAAACCTTCTGGCATAAAGTCATTTGGAGTTATGATACCAAAATTGAGCTTTTTGGCCACAACCATAAATTCTGTATTTGGAGATGAGTCAACAAGGCCTGTGAAACACGGAGGTGGATCGCTGATGTTTGGGGATGTGTGAGCTATGAAGGCACAGGAAATTTGGTCAAAATTGATGGCAAGATGAATGCAGTATGTTATCAAAAAAATACTGGAGGAACATTTGCATTCATCAGCCAAGAAGCTGTGCATGGGATGTACTTGGACATTCCAAGATGACAATGATCCATAACACAAGGCCAAGTCGACTTATCATTGGCTACAGCAGGATAAAGTGAAGGTTCTAATGTGGCCATCTCAGTCTCCTGACCTCAATATCATTGAGCCACTCTGGGGAGATCTCAAACATGCAGTTCATGCAAGACAGCCCAAGAATTTACAGAACTGGAGGCTTTTTGCCAATTTTGCCAAGAGGAATGGGCAGCTTTACCATATGAGAAGATAACGAGCCTCATCCACAAATACCACAAAAGACTTCAAGCTGTCATTGATGTTAAAGGGGGCAATACACGGTATTAAGAACTGGGGTATGTAAACTTTTGAACAGGGTAATTTGGGTAGTTTCTGTTGTCATCATGGTTTAAAAGGAGTAAAAACAGTTTATTGATAATAAATGGCTTTAGCCAAAAACTAACCATGAGTGAAAGAAATGTTTTTGTGTTCTCATTCATATTCTCTGAAAAATGACCAAGTAATCATAAACTATGCCAGGGTATGTAAACTTGTGAGCACAACTGTATACGGAGGTATATAGAGAGCTCTGAGTTGGAGCTATAGACTCAAATCTACAGTACATACATTGAAACCACTAACTGTATCCAATCTATTTTAGAGATTGACTGTAACTTATTTTCCTGAAGAAGAGGGCGAAGTCCTGCAAAACGCAACTGCGTCAGAAATCGCAGCAAGCGAGTCATCACCCAATCTTGCAATGGATGATGATTCAAATTCTTACTGTGTAGTATACAGATATTACTTCACATATGTGGTTTTGTGTTATGTTACTTCCTCATTATATGTCTTTTATGATTTTAACAAAGTTCTTATACAATAAATTTTGATAATTTTTAAAGAAAACACGTTGGTACAGTTAAAGTTCTTTGTTAGTTTATAAGGCTTTTTTTATATGTTCCTCTTGCGATTATCTAGAATTTAATGGTTTGTTCTGTTACATAGTGAACTGTGCCATGCATCATCTAATTAGAACTCCTTTTCTTTCTTTCTACAGAGCCAACACTTGCACAAATAGCGTAGAGAAGGTTACACAAAAACACAAACTTATGAAAAAGAAAACAACTGTCTGTATAATACTTTGCTACTTTCTATTTATTAATTGCACAAGTGTGTATATACATGTATCACTCAAAAAAATGAAAAACATTTTTGTTTAACATAATGAATGTCAGATGAATTACAGATACAATGCTTCTTTTAGGTAGCTAGAGACTCATGAAATAAATATTTTAATAACTTTTGAATAATATTAAATAAATGAGATGAAATACTTATGGGTCAACATTAGATATAAAAACATATGTCAAGAAAATCTCCTTTCACAACAATTATATTCCTATAAACTGCCTGTATCATGCTTACATATTTATTGCACTGTGTATATGTGTTAATATATAAATATGTACCGTATACACATTTATCTCTGAAATAAAATAAAACATTTTTTTAACATAAATCAATTACAGATATATTGCATCCTCCAGGGAGCTAGACACCCATGAAAGTAATATTCTTAATCACTTATGTAATATAAACAATAAATAAATAAATAACAATATTAAATAAATAAGATTAAATACTTATAGGTTAAAAAATAATTATAAACAGAAATGACGAAACAATTCCTTTTCACTACTGCTACTCTCTATACAGAATTTGTGCAGTGTAGAGAGTAGGGCAGTTATTTATGGGTTGATGAGGAATCTCGTCTGCTGGGACAAACAATTAGGCCCATTTATAATATATGTTTGAGGTTATGAAATCCCTTGTAGGATAGGTTGATAGTGGATAAATCCTGTAGTTGCAGATTCCCGGAATGTACTTTATGGATGAAAATCCTACAGGTTAGTAGATTAAAGATGAGTAGATACTTTTTTTTAAAGTAGCACTGTATGTCCTTCAGTAGTAAGGTAAAGAAGAATATGTCTATGTTGAAAAAGTCCATCCTTTACTGCTTATCCTTCATCCCCATGGTCTTCCTGGTTCTGATATGTTTAGATAAATCATTAGAGAAGTATCTGTGCTTACAGCAGGGAGTTTATTTGATGTAGAAGTGTAAGTTAGGGGTTGAGAGCCCAACATGTCACATCTTCCACTCTCAGAGGGATAAGGCTAAGTATTACAGCCTCCTGGACACAATCTGGAGGTGCTGCTTCCTTAAAATGCTGGAGGTGATGTAGCCACATCTTCAGCTCGGGTGAGGTGGGCTCACTGTATTCTGGAGATCCTCTACAGACCATCAGATCATCTTTCAGTTTGAGGAAAACCATAAGTGCCTGTTTTACAATTTCATTCTGAGCAGACACAGACATGTTCGTTAGAACCTCAACAGTTAGTGACACCCTCTCCAAAGTCAGGATGAGACGATCCCTCTGTGTAAGGTCGCATACAGATGGTTTGTGTCTCAGCATTCTTCTGTAGCATCTCATTGCATTGGTAGACATGTTCTTTTCATGATCGTGTTGCAGCTCCTTTAGAGTTGTTATGTCAGAGGACGTCACTGATAAATAGCGGGATTTCGGGCAGAGTCTCCTGTGCAAGCGCCCACTTACTGCAACCAGTAAAATGCTCAACACCACCAGCCTGATATCCATTTCTGTTCTGCTGGATTGGATCTGAAAATGTATTTCTGGTTCCAGATATTTGTTCCGTTACACTGTCACTCCACAGTGCTAGTCTCTGGTTGATCTGAAGTCTTGTATCCATGATTCTTCTTTTATATTCCTGTTTGCAGGAGAAAAATCTCCTCATTTTCATGATGTTGTGAAGTTCTCTTTCGTTCAGAACTCAAGTGACATGAGAGAGGTGATAGCTGCTCTGGGAACTTCTATATCACTTTCAGTTTCCTTTCTATACAGGTAAGAAGGTAACGTCAGGTAGCTGGTGAGATTCTTCTACCTGTCACACAGGAAACTCCTCCTTCTGCTACAGGACTCTCCTGTGTATGGAGGACCCAGGTTTATTGTGTGTTTTCAAAAGAACTTTTACAACGTATTATTGCCAACAGAAAAAACATAACACAGCTCTGTATATGTTCTGTCTAAAGACATAAAAAGAAGGAAGAAAATATAGGAGAGATGTATAAACATAACATAAAATATCAGTTTAGGGATTGTGTTTAAACCATTTTTTTAACCAACAATATTGATTTTTTTTCATGTTTATAAATTTTGTAAAAATGTGTCACAATAATAAGTCACAGATAATAGCACGTGGGGATAGAGGTATATAAAGAGATAAAAGGTTGTGAGACTTTTTTTTTTAAATCAGGTAGAAATGTATTTAGATGTCACATATACATAGCATAGCAAACATGTCCATGTACAGAAAGGCACTACAATAAGGCAATACCACCCAACTCCATTCTACTTTTATATTCTCATATTCATCATTACACATTAGTATCCAGAGTTCAACATGGTAACTGGACTTCATATGCTTAGATCAACATGAAAAATAGAAAATACTGCATGCTTAGTTGTCAGTACATTTTTATAGTAGCAGTCTCTCTATAACCAGATCCACTGGTGCCAAGCCTGGGCAAGCCACTTTCCCCAGACCTTTTCAAATTTCGAGTGACTTCCTCTATGTTTATATATTCATTTCTCCATTCTCAGTGTCATGCCCATGTGTTTTATCCACATATCATGCGTGCGTGTGTGTGTGTGTGTGTGTGTGGGGGGGGGGCAGGGGAGATCCAGTGTTGTAATATTAGTCTACAGGCCTGAAATAGGGCTCTAGCAGTTGCCTCCCTTGCATATTTATCATCAATCATCGCATCTATGGTGTCTAGTATACATTGTTTAGGATCCAACTCTATGTTAACCTGTAGGGCCATATTAAGTGTAGAGACGACCGAGCACCAATATCGGTGAAGCTTTGGGCATCTCCACAGTAAGTGTATCAGGTCTCCCGTTCCCACACCACATCTAGCGCACAGAGGATCAGGGCGTAATCCCATGAAATGCAGCCATACTGGAGTATGGTGCGTTCTCAGAAGTTAGTATAATTGTGAGAGTCTTTGTGTCACATTTAGTGAGCATGTGCCAACCGCCTCTAAGGCCTCCTCCCACTCCTCCCCTGTTATCTCACCCACATCTTCTTCCCACTTTTCAAATGCGTTACTGGGGAAAGCCTCCAAGTGGCCTCCTAAGAGCATGGAGTAACAGGTGGATATGAATCCTTTGGTACTAAACACTTGCTGAATATAATTAAAGAGTGGGGTGGGGGAGAGGACTGCATCCTGAAGCGAGGTCTGGGCCAGTATCGCATGCTGCAATTGTATATAGTAGAAAAGCCCATTCATTGGAATGTTGTATCTAGCTCTAAGCTGTGCAAATGGGACCAGTTTCCCATCCACTATAATATGCTTAAGGAGGGACACCCCACATGCCTGCCAGGAGGATACGGGGGGAATTTTAGCCAGCTCCGGATAGGTGAGATTTCCCCATATGGGGCTAAACTCAGTAAAACCTTACACCTTTTGTAAATGTTTCGCCTCGTCCCATATTTTTTGCATGAGTCTATATGTCGGGGTATGTTTGATTTACAGAATAATTGAGATTCCAGCCCCTCTGGTAGCGAAGTGGCCCTAGTTTCATGTAGTAACATTGACAATGTTGAATCTGGGCTCCTCCCCTCTCCAAATGCGTGTTTCAGAAGCCCTCTAAGAAAGTGCTGAAGTTGTGATGCCAAATAATATATCCAAGGGTTAGGAACAGCCAACCCCCCCGTCCTTGGGTTTTTGCAGTTGCTCCAGTTTAACCCGAGCACAACCCCCCTTCCATAGCAGATGTCTGAATATAGAGTTTACTATGTGAAAAATTTTTAGAGGTATCATCGCTGGTGGATTGTGCAAGAAGTATAGCAGCTGGGGCATAAAGATCTTCTTTAGTAAGTTAGCCCTGCCTGCCACCGAGAGCCATAACTTATTCCAGAGCTTAACCTTATCTCTAAATCTGGTTAATAGAGGTATAATGTTTAGTGGGCAGTATTTGGTAATCTGAGGCGTAATTGTACTGGGCAGTCTGGGGCGGCATCAGGGGCTCCCTCCCCATCCAAATGTAGTAATGCGGATTTAGTCCAGTTTATGGTGAGCCCTGAGAATTTCCCAAACTGCATAATCACCTCCATGGTGTTGCTGAGGGAGTCACCAGTGTCTACCAACAGCAACATCATATCATCGGCATACAACAGAAGCTTCTCATGCAAATGTCCATGTCTGAAACTGGTTATACCCTGATGTGCTCTTATCTGGACCGCCAGTGGTTTGATTGCTAAGGCGAATAGGAGTGGCGACAGTGGGCATCCTTGACGGGTGCCCCTACCAAGCTCGAACAGTAATGATACTCTGCCCCCTTCCCTAATTGTTGCCTTCGGCTTATAATATATTTGGGCCTGAAACCGAACTTCTCTAATGTTGCCCAGAGGTACCCCCATTCTACGCTGTCGAAGGCCTTGTTAGCATCCAAGGACAACAAGGCTCTGGCATCTGCATTGTCAGCTTTTGACTGCATGTTCAAAAACAACCTCCTGAGGTTTATCTTGGTGGACTTATTGGGCATAAAGCCGCCTGGTCTGGGTGTATAATGTCTGATATAACTGTGTTTAATCTCCTGGCCAAAATCTTGGCCAGAATTTTAATGTCCGTTTGGAGGAGGGAAATTGGCCTGTAGGATGAGGGATCAGTTGGCGGCTTACCCGGCTTCAGTAGTAAAATAATGCAGGCCCTGGACATAGACTCAGGGAGCTTCTGTTCAGTGTCCGCCCCATTGTAAAGTTCCAAAAGCCTCGGAAGGAGTAGCCCAGCGTATTGTTTATAAACCTCCATGGGGATGCCATCGTCCCCCCAGGACTTTGGAATGGGGGAAGGCTGCCACCGCCTCCTGTATCTCCTCCAGCGCCAGCGGAGCCTCCAAACCCACTCTCTTGGAGGTCCGCAGACACGGAAGGGGAACAGAGGCCAGATATTCCTGCAGTTCACTTTGAGGATAGGATACCTTACTAGCATACAGGTCAGTATAGAAATGCGCCAATTCAGTCATAACTGTGTCCGGTGTGTTTACTCTGCGGCCATCTGGTGTATTTAATGAAAAATAAAGAAGAATACCGCACTAATCAGTAAGAATGTAAGCAGCCAGCACAAACAACCTTAACAAAATACTGGATATGAAATGGATATCGAAAAATGTGCAGCGCATATGTACATAAAAGTGGTAGTAAACCCCCTAATCAAAGCACTGAGTGTGAATTAGAAAAAAATTCATAAATAATAGACATAAATGTGCAAAAAAATTTAAAACAGCAAAGTGTTAATGCAACCACACTGTAATATGGTGAGGTAGAGTTCAGTTAAATTAGTCCACCAGTGAAGAAATTTATCTCTTAAAATGTGGAAAATCCAGAATGACTGAAAGGTGAATGAACCGTGAAGTAAATCTTCAACTATGCAGGATAAAAACACCACCATGTATGAATAGGGTACTCTTACCAGATATACCTGGTTTAGAAAGCATGTAGGTCGGGTTCAATCACGGGCACCCAAGACGTCAGGCATCCACAGACTGGGGTAACGATAAAGGACCAGTCGTCCAACCACTTGAAGGGACCAGGCTCCAGGTGTAGAGGTAAAAGTATAGGGATCCAAATAGTACCACAGCAAGCCTTGGGGCAGCTTCTTTCTCATGTTAACAGAGAAAGAAGCTGCCCCAAGGCTTGCTGTGGTACTATTTGGATCCCTATACTTTTACCTCTACACCTGGAGCCTGGTCCCTTCAAGTGGTTGGACGACTGGTCCTTTATCGTTACCCTAATCTGTGGATGCCTGACTTCCTGGGTACCCGTGATCGAACCCGACCTACATGCCTGTAAACCAGCCTGGCCCCTTCAAGTGGTTGGAGGACTGGTCCTTTATCATTACCCCAGTCTGTGGATGCCTGACGTCTTGGGTGCCCGTGATTGAACCCGACCTACATGCCTGTAAACCAGGTATATCTGGTAAGAGTACCCTATTCATACATGGTGGTGTTTTTATCCTGCATAGTTGAAGATTTATTTCACGGTTCATTCACCTTTCAGTCGTTCTGGATTTTCTCATGTTTCACATTTTAAGAGATAAATTTCTTCACTGGTGGACTAATTTAATTGAACTCTACCTCACCATATTACAGTGTGGTTGCATTAACACTTTGGTGTATCTAATGCTCTGGGGTCGTGGGGCGGACATTGGCTATTTTCGCCAAGAGGCGACCAGTCTGTTCCCCTTCCTCATAGAAGGTTACCTTGGAAAAAAAAGTTTTTTCTCAGCCTTGGAGCTAACCACTTTGTCTAGGGCATCCTGGGCTGATAGCCACGCAAGCTTAGTTTGTTTTGAGGGGTCTGCTATGTAGGCCTTCTCCAATGTATCAACCAAATCAACCAATTGTTCCTCATGTGCTCTGGAGTTATTCTTTACCTTTTTTACAGCTAAAGTGAAAATTCCCCTAAAGTGGCACTTAAAGGCATCCCGTTTAACTAGTAAGTTCTCATATTGTGCATTATCCCTATGGAAGTACTCAATTTGTCTCTCAATTCAATCGTCTGCAGGGAACAGTTGCAGCCAAAAAGCATTGAGCCATCTGGGGGCAGGGGCCAATATACTTTTAGGTCTCGCCGCGATCCAGGTCAGCAATGGCGAATGATCATAGATCCCTCTAACAGCATAATGAATCTTGGTGACATATGATACAGCTGGCGTGTTCCCCACACACAGATCAATCCGTGACAAAGTGGTATGAGTCTTAGAGAAACAAGAAAATTGGACCGTTCCAGGGAACTTTGTCCTCCCCGCATCAATCCACCCCATATCTTCAAAAAATCTAGACATTAATGTCCCCTTATCTGCATTAAAATTGGAGCTGGGCGGATGTTTATCCACCCTGGGGTCCAATATACCATTGAAGTCTCCCAGGATGTACAAAGGGAGAGCAGGCCTCGTCAGAGTGAAGGCCACTAGCTCCCTCAGGACAGCCGGCGAGAAGGGGGGTGGAATATATACCACTGCCAGTATACACTCCAGGTCATACACTTTACAATGTAAACAAACATAACGACCCTCATCATCCACAGCTACCGATTGTTCTTGAAATGGCAAAGCCTTATGCACCATTACGCTCACCCCCTTAGAATAAGAGGAGCAAGTGGAATGATACGCCCTCCCCACCCAGGCATATTGAATACAACTTATTGAATCCTTGGCCAAGTGTCTTTCTTGCAGGGCCACTATGGCAGGGTGATATTTGCGTAAATAGTTGTTCACCATAGTCCGTTTAAGTGGCGTACCCAGTCCCCGGACATCCCATGAAACAATAGGAACCTCAGCCATATTGGGTATACAGTATATGAGCGTGTAGGGCAGATCCGTAATGCTCAAGCATGCAGGAAAAAGTAAAATACAGTTGTACCATTGTAGAAAGTGGACATGTATAATACAAGCCTGTCTGTTGTTCAAGTCGTGACATCTTAACATGCGAATCCTGATAAAGGAAAACAGAACTTGTAAACGCGTGAGGCACAACGGTGCCCACCAGAAACTTAAACATAGAAAAATGACCATCAAGTCCCGGTTATAAAGCACAGTCAGTGCGCTGTGTACGGCAACAAATCCCTCGAACAGATAGCTCCCCGTCCCACGCGGGGGGTGCTGCACTTCTCTCTGGAAAGTGGCAGCAAGTAGCATTGTTAGAGTGGGCTTTTTCCCAAAAAGAACCAAAACTATATTTGTGTCCCCGGCCAGGGTATATAAATATATGTACTCCACTCGCCAAAAAAGACAAAAAAAAGAAAAAGACTCCATAGCCAATATGCCGAACCAAAACTTGTCTCACCCTCCTGCAGACCTCTAGTTATAGATCCACGCGATCAGGCCACTCCATCCTCTCGAGGCCTATGGCGCAGAGTTGGCTCATGCACATCAAGCCAATCCGCCGCTTCAGGCGCCATATTGAAGAAGTGGGTGCGGCCGTTAGCTGTCACCCTCAGGCGGGCAGGATAGAGCATAGCATAGGGCATGCCAAGTTTCCTCAGTCATTGCTTGACGTTGAAGTATTTGGCCCGCTGATGTTGTACTTCAGCGGAGAAGTCAGGGTAAAACGATATTTTCACTCCGTTATATTGAATATCTGACTTTTCCCTCGCCATCCACAGAATTCGCTCGCTGTCACGGTAGTGAAGGATTTTAGCAAGAATAGGCCTGGGAGCATTTCCCGGCAGAGCTCTGGTGGGCACTCTGTGAGCACGTTCAACAGTGAAGAGCGGAGTGAAGGCCTCCTTCCCAAATATTTCAAGCAGCCAAGATTCAATGAATTCTGTGGGGTCCCTGCCCTCCACCTTCTCTGGTATAGTGAACCGTGCAATCTGTGGGATATGATGTGGTGGTATCCTTATCCCAGTGTTAGATACAAAAATGAATTTTCCCCCAAGATAAGGGACTTTAAATAGGTCACCAACCACATAAGCGTATATAAAATATATTTATTTCACGTATAAATTACATCAATATTTCTATATGAAAAAGGTAAATTATAAATACAGTAAGTTACAATAGTCACTGCGCCAATGTTGTCTTGTTGGTAAATTGCTCACAAGAGCATGACTGAGAGTCCGTTGTCCACAAGATGGAATGCGGTAGCCTTCCGCGTTGGAATGCGTTTACCCAACACATGCGTTTCGGAGC
The DNA here is from genome assembly GCA_018402905.1 of Glandirana rugosa. Taxonomy (NCBI): domain Eukaryota; kingdom Metazoa; phylum Chordata; class Amphibia; order Anura; family Ranidae; genus Glandirana; species Glandirana rugosa. Next base: position 657,396 of record BLSH010147574.1, read on the forward strand.
ATAAAGAAAAAAGCCCTTCATCAGGGGTGGCTGCAGAACGGGTTGAGGCAGATGACTGTATATAATAACGGAAAGTCCTTTTCTGAGGAGGGTGAAGAAGAAGAAAAAAAAAACGAGAGACAAAAACGAAAAAAACATGGTAATATAATGTCAAACATGATATAACCAAATCACATAGTGCATGGTGGTATATTACATAAGCTATTTGTTTATACAGGACTCATCTCTTTCTAGGAAAAAAATCTTATGTTGTTGGGATTTGCACAGCATTCAGATAATCACAAATTACCTTGAAATAGTTGATATCAGAAAAAATCTCCCCACTTCAGGTGGGGGAACTGGCCTAAAATTCACGGCGTTTTAAATCGGGTGGACAGATCGACCTGTGAAACATGAATAAGTGAAATGGAGTAGAACAGGGGAAAAAAAAAAAACCCCCTTACCGTTCGTGGTTCTTTAGGAAGAGAGTATATGAGTAGTAGTTTTTCAAGAGGGGTAAAATACCGGATTGGGAGAAGCCTAAGAGTATATGTATATATATTCCTCTATTCTTTTTGCTTCTAATCCTTCTAGGGTGTGGCCGACCGAGGGATCTACCTACGGTCCCCTCTAGGTGTCTCCCCTGTCAGCCCCTCTATTCTGCAGGATTAACGAACAGAGAAGAAGGGGGGGGAAACAAAAAGAGGAAGAAGGGGGAGAAAAAGAAATGAGTACACTTGGGTGAGAAAAGCAAATGCAAAAAAAAAAAAGGAAAAGAAAGGCAGACTGCCCAAAAAAACCAAAAAAAAAACCATAACCTTCTCTGGCAACTCCACTATGTGGACATTGTTGTGACGCAAACGGTTTTCAATGTCATCTGATTTGTCCTTTTTATCATGCGCCATGCGGGCATTGTGAGGGGTTTCTGCTACTAGATGGGCAATTTGATCTTCTATGTCGCTAATGCAACTTTCTGTAGCGGTAGTGCGTTCACAAATTTTCTGTAAGTCCTGTCGGAGAAGGGCAACCTCCTCGGTCAGCCCCCCCTGCCTGTCTTTGACAGTATTCACTGACGCTGTACATGTATATACTGCTTTTAGTATTTGTCCCAGTGTAGGCTGCTGCTCTCCTTGCACTGAGTCCTCTGCACAGTCTATGGAGCTGGCTATGTAGTTGGCACCATGTGCCTCCTCAAGGTTGTGAGACTTTAATTGGTTTTTCACTTTGGTTTTCCTTATCCACACATTTGTTGCTGGTTAGTATCGCAGAAAGTATGGATGGCAGAAACAGCCAGACAACTAGCATATCCAGAAGGAGGTCAGCATTGGTGGCTTCTGTATTTCTTTCTATTGAGGTTTACTTTAATAAAATACCATTCCTATATGTGTACATACACTCCACACAAAGACCAACTGGACCCTTTTAGTCCATATAAAATGTAGTCCATATAAAAAGTATCTCAGCTAAATTGAAATCAGTAAAGAACTACAGGGTGGGCCATTTATATAGATACACCTTAATAAAATGGGAATGGTATGTGAGGGGGGAAACTTTTCAAAATGGGTGGTGACCATGGCGGCCATTTGAAATCGGCTATTTTGAATCCAACTTTTGTTTTTTCAATAGGAAGAGGGTCATGTGACACATCAAACTTATTGGGAATTTCACAAGAAAAACAATGGTGTGCTTGGTTTTAACTTAACTTTATTCTTTCATGAGTTGTTTACAAGTTTCTGACCACTTATAAAATGTTTTTAATGTGCTGCCTATTGTGTTGGATTGTCAATGCAACCCTCTTCTCCCACTCTTCACACACTGATAGCAACACCGCAGGAGAAATGCTAGCACAGGCTTCCAGTATCCGTAGTTTCAGGGGCTGCACATCTCGTATCTTCACAACATATGTTTTTCTTGTGAAATTCCCAATAAGTTTGATGTGTCACATGACCCTCTTCCTATTGAAAAAACAAAAGTTGGATTCAAAATGTCCGACTTCAAAGACTTCAAAATGGCCACCACCCATCTTGAAAAGTTTCCCCCCTCACATATACTAATGCGCCACAAACAGGAAGTTAATATCACCAACCATTCCCATTTTATTAAGGTGTATCCATATAAATGGCCCACACTGTAGACAAAAGTTGTATTTTGTTTGTAATGATAAGTCCAGCAGATTGATGCATGTTTTATATATTTATTGGGCATTCCGTTTTTCAGAGACAGCAGCCCAATGTGTTTTTTTTTTCTGGGGCAGAATTTTTAACACTGAAAACCAGTTAAACATTCAACGTTTATTACGTTTTAATTAATTTCCATGCATTAAAACTTAATAAATCTGTGATTATAACATTGCTGGATAAAGGGGATACTAAACAGGGCCTCATATTACAATTATATGGCGTATTATACGATAAGTTTGAAGCATTAGTGGACATATCTGCAAAGACACACTGGACTCGTGATTTGGGGGTTATATCAGATGATCAATGGGCAGTGTCATTGTCAACAGTGCCTATGGTCTCCTTATCCCCTAAGCAAAATCTAACTTAATTATTTATCTTACACAGGGCTTATTATACACTTAAGAAGCTATTTAAATGGAAGCATAGAGACACACTTCAATATCCTAGATGTAAAGGGTGCCCCGCTAATACATATGCTATGGAGATGCCTCAAACTTCATTGTTATTGGCATGGGGTTGTCTCTACTATATATGGCCTTTATGGGACAAGGATCCCGATAGAGCCAGGGGAAAGTCTTCTGAGTATCCTGGATGAATCCAGGATCCCGAAAGACATCTTTATACCAATAGTAAGGCGTTTGTTTCAGGCGCACAAACTTATAGCACAAAATGGGAGTCATCTTATCCTCCAACAATAGAGGGATGGGAAATACAAATAAGAGAAACTCTAGTTAAAGAGAAAGATATCCTCTTACATAGAGGATGTCCAGGGAAATTTGAAAAAATATGGAAGAGGTAGTCAGACATTTCGGATTGAATGACGAGACGGAAGCAAATGGTTAACTTTAGTGAGAGATTAGGAGAGTTTGGTTTGGGGATTTGTTTTTTTTTTTTCATATATGATGTGTATTTCTAAATATACATGGGATGTATGTTTTTTTGTATTGTTTGTTATAAAATCAATAAAAAATAATATGATTAAAAAAAAAAAAATTCTAAGTTTACCAGCTTGTTGCTAAACTAAATCCAAATCCTAATCTTATCTTTAAAAGTTAAACTATATTTATATTTTAATGTTATCCTGTGCTGTCCATCACAGAATCATGCCTGCTTTTAATACAGTGCTGTCTAAGGACCCGACGATCAGGGACATCCAATATTGCATTTTGGCCTTGTGCCTTGCACACACTGATTTCTTCAGATATTCAGAATAATAATAATAATAATATATACAGTAGATGATGATATATTAATTGAAATTTTATGTTGAGGAACATTATTCTGAAGTTGTTCAACAATTTTTAGATGCAGCGTTTCACAGATTGGTGATATGTTAGATATGTTTTCTAATTTTTACTGTGAGTAAAATATGTGTTTAGGAGATTTTCAAATAATTTCATTCTGTTTTTATGTAGATTTTACACAGCGTCCCAACTTTTTTAGAGTTAGTTTTTTATATAATTTTCTATGTTGCTGCTCTGAATTGGGGGGGGGGGGGGCGTCTTATTTATCTGCATATACTGTACACTACCTCATTTTTGTAATTATTTTTATACTGACAGTTGGAAGTTTACACTCACTTTACCTAGAAGATCAACTGAACACCAGTCTTTCCATTTATATTGGTAATTTACTCCCACCATATTATTGCTTTAAAAAAGTACTTCTATGCAATACATGGATCTGTAAAGTTACTCTGTGTAAAACCAAAGCTATGTATAACTTTTTATGTTTCCATGATGCAAGTTTATTTTTCATTGCCAGTACAGGATAAAATTCATACAGATGGTAACTCATTTCAGTTGATCTTCACCTTAGTTGTAGCAAGGTATGGTTGGATCCCCTAATCTTATATACCCACCAACCAAGGTAGGCACGACAAGGACATTGGTAATATCTGAACTGGATTACCAATAGGCTCTAGAAATCACAAAAATCTAAAAACTATATAGATGTAACATTGCATATGAAGGAAAATTTTAATAAAATGAAATGAAAATTAGCTACTTTAGATATGGAGGTCAATGTCCCACCTAGAGTTAACACCTAGAGAGTTAAACCTAGTCTCAAGCCTAAAGATCCAAAATACTTTATACCAAAGTAAACAATGGCATAATTCTCCCCAATCTACAGAACTATCAGTATGCTCAATAAAATGGAAATATAAAAAAAATATTTTCCAGAAATGGTACTTATAAATTGGTACGCAGCTTACTATCCCCATGTAAAATGGGCAAATTACGCCTAATAATTTGTTTAATAGTAGTTTAATACTCAGTAGAAAACATGGTCTCAAGTATATTTTTGCCAGACAATCATTAGTTGTTACTTTCACCCCAAAAATACCTCTGCTTTTCCCACTGTAAATTTAATAGTTACATTCAGAGTACACTGTAGATATATTCTCTGTTGTAAACATTCCATAATGACCTCAGTTTCTGAACCAAAGGACTTATTATTCAAACAATTCCTTCTAGCCCATGTAAGTTCACCCACTGGCACAGCTTTAATAGTACAGTATTTTGAGGCTGAAAACCGGTAGCAGGCAATATTGTTTTTCTCCTTTGTTCATATGCAATGTTGCCTGTGTATTATGCCTGGGAAGCAGATTTTGTATATGTTGATTTTTTTTTTTAGATATGTGTGATTTTAGGATACCGTTGGTAATCCAGTTTTAATATTACCATTATTCTCTTCTTGCCTACCTTGGTGGGTGGGTATATAAAGATAGGTGATCTATCCATACTTTTCTATGACTTAGGCCAAAATTGGTATAACACTTGAATTGTGTAATAAACTTGCATTGTGGAGACTTCAAAAATTCAGAAACGTTGTGGTTTGATATTTATATATTTCCTAACTACAAAGCATTCCTTTTCACCTCCTTTTCTGGTGCTATATATACATAGAGGGTATGACTTGGTCAGTATTATATTATATTGCTTTGTTAGAGATAACCAATTGCAACATGCACTTTGAGTCAAATTTTGATGACTCATATGAGGCATTAGATGAGGCACACTTGGACTACCACATCAGTGGAGGGAGGTGGCAACAGCTGGTCATACGAGAAATAAAGTTTTGACTCTGTAGTCTATTGTAGCAGGTGGAGTTCCCTAGAAGGATTATACGGTGCAAGAGAATAGAGTCCACAAATATTCATAAAATACAAAAATCTTTATTATAACATATAATATTTGTTAAGAACATAATCAGTTCATATAAAATTCATGTATATAACATCAAAACACTGATGCACATGTCCATGGTGGGGGTTACCACGATGGTGGAGTAACTGAAGGCCAAGTGATTATCCCTACATGTTTCGCCCTGAGCGGGCTTCCTCAGAGGATCAACTTTGACCGCCACCACATCTACTTGAACAAAGACAAGACATAAGTTATACAATATCCAAAAACATGATTATTAACATAAATAAACTACTTAATTTATAAATTTATAAATTGGCAATCGGATCTGCCCCATTGGTTCGAATGGGTCACCCATCGCACCCTCATCATAACTAAATGCACTGCCGGGACTTACCGGAACCAACCACTAGCAAGGGGCCGACAGGACAAAGTGGACATGTGCATCAGTGTTTTGATGTTATATACATGAATTTTATATGAACTGATTGTGTTTTCAACAAATATTATATGTTATAATAAAGATTTTTGTATTTTATGAATATTTGTGGACTCTATTCTTTTGCACCGTATAATCCCTCTAGGGAACCCCACCTGCTACAATAGACTAAAGATATAATGGGATGAGGTGCCTCTCGAGTGTTTGCTATTTCAGCAACAATATGGCCAAAGGAACAATTTGATTTTTGAAAGTTTTGACTCTGTTTATTTTGATGCTACTTACAGTTGTACTCATACGTTTACATATCCTGACGGAATTTATGATTTCTTGGCCCTTTTTCAGAGAATATGAATGAGAACACAAAAACCCAAATGACCCTGATCAAAAGTTTACATACCCTGGTGATTTTGGCCTGATAACATGCACACAAGTTGACACAAAGGGGTTTGAATGGCTATTAAAGGTAACTATCCTCACCTGTGATCTGTTTGCTTGTAATTAGTGTGCGTGTATAAAAGGTCAATGAGTTTCTGGACCTCTGACAGACCCTTGCATCTTTCATCCAGTGCTGCGCTGATGTTTCTGGATTCTGAGTCAAGGGGAAAGCAAAAGAATTGTCAAAGGATCTGCGGGAAGAGGTAGTTGAACTGTATAAAACAGGAAAGGGATATAAAAAGATATCCAAGGAATTGAGAATGCCAATCAGCAGTGTTCAAACTCTAACCAAGAAGTGGAAAATGAGGGGTTCTGTTGAAAGCAAACCACGGTCAGGTAGACCAACTAAAATTTTAGCCACAACTGCCAGGAAAATTGTTTAGGATGCAAAGAAAAACCCGCAAATAACTTCAGAACTCTCTGAAAACATGTGGTGTGCCTGTTTCAAGATGCACAATACGGAGGCACTTGAGGAAAGATGGGCTGCATGGTTAAGTCACCAGAAGAAAGCCATTACTACGCAAATGCCACAAAGTATCCCACTTAAAATACACCAAACAGCACAGAGACCAGCCTCAAACCTTCTGGCACAAAGTCATTTGGAGTGATGATACCAAAATTGAGCTTTTTGGCCACGACCATAAATTCTGCATTTGGAGAGGAGTCAACAAGGCCTATGAAACACGGAGGTGGATCGCTGAGGTTTGGGGATGTGTGAGCTAGGAAGGCACAGGAAATTTGGTCAAAATTGATGGCAAGATGAATGCAGTATGTTATCAAAAAAATACTGGAGGAACATTTGCATTCATCAGCCAAGAAGCTGTGCGTGGGACGTACTTGGACATTCTAAGATGACAATGATCCAAAACACAAGGCCAAGTCGACTTATCATTGGCTACAGTAGAATAAAGTGAAGGTTCTGAAGTGGCCATCTCAGTCTCCTTACCTCAATATCATTGATCCACTCTGGGGAGATCTCAAACATGCAGTTCATGCAAGACAGCCCAAGAATTTACAGGAACTGGAGGCTTTTTGCCAATTTTGCCAAGAGGATTGGGCAGCTTAACCATATGAAAAGATAACGAGCCTCATCCACAAATACCACAAAAGACTTCAAGCTGTCATTGATGTTAAAGGGGGCAATACACGGTATTAAGAACTGGGGTATGTAAACTTTTGAACAGGGCCATTTGGGTAGTTTCTGTTGTCATCATTGTTTAAAAGGAGTAAAAACAGTTGATTGATAATAAATGGCTTTAGCCAAAAACTAACCATGAGTGAAAGAAATGTTTTTGTGTTCTCATTCATATTCTCTGAAAAATGACCAAGAAATCATAAACTATGCCAGGGTATGTAAAATTGTGAGCACAACTGTATACTGAGGTATGTAGAGAGCTCTGAGTTGGCGCTATAGACTCAAATCTACAGTACATACATTGAAAAAACTAACTGTGTACAATCTATTTTAGAGATTGACTGTATCTTATTTTCCTGAAGAAGTGGGCGAAGTCCTGCGAAACGCAACTGCGTTGGAAATCGCAGCAAGCGAGTCATTACCCAATCTTGCAATGGATGATGATTCAAATTCTTACTGTGTAGTATACAGATATTACTTCACATATGTGATTTTGTGTTGTGTTACTTCCTCATTATATGTCTTTTATGATTTTAACAAAGTTCTTATACAATACATTTTGATAATTTTTCAAGAAAACATGTTGGTACAGTTAAAGTTCTTTGTTAGTTTAGAGGGCCTTTTTTTTATGTTCCTCTTGCGATTATCTAGAATTTAATGGTTTGTTCTGTTACATAGTGAACTGTGCCATGCATCATCTAATTAGAACTCCTTTTCTTTCTTTCTACAGAGCCAACACTTGCACAAATAGCATAGAGAAGGTTACACAAAAACACAAACTTATGAAAAAGAAAACAACTGTCTGTATAATACTTTGCTACTTTCTATTTATTAATTGCACAAGTGTGTATATACATGTATCACTCAAAAAAATGAAAAACATTTTTAACATAATGAATGTCAGATGAATTACAGATACAATGCTTCCTTTAGGTAGCTGGAGACGCATTAAATAAATATTTTAATAACTTATGAATAATAGTAAATAAATAAGATGAAATACTTATGGGTCAACATTAGATATAAAAACATATGTCAAGAAAATCTCCTTTCACAACTATTATATTCCTGTAAACTGCCTGTATCATACTTACATATTTATTGCAATGTGTATATTTGTTTATATATATATATATATATATATATCTATACATATATATAGATATATATATATACAGTATATACATTTATCTCTGAAATAAAATAAAACTTTTTTTAAACATAAATCAATTACAGATATTGCTTTCTCCGGGGAGCTAGAAACTCATGGAATTAATATTCTTAATAATTTATGTAATATAAACAATAAATAAATAACATTAAAATCATACAGGTTTAAACATGGATATAAACAGATATGACAAGATAAAATAACAAAATTAAATAAATAAGATTAAATACTTATAGGTTAAAAAATAATTATAAACAGATATGACAAAACAATTCCTTTTCACTACTACTACTCTCTATACAGAATTTGTGCAGTGTAGAGAGTACGGCAGTCATTTATGGGTTGATGAGGAATCTCGTCTGCTGGGAAAAACAATTAGGTCCATTTATGATATATGTTTGAGGTTACGAAATCCCTTGTAGGATAGGTTGATAGTGGATACATCCTGTAGTTGCAGATTCCAGGAATGTACTTTATGGATTGAAATCCTATAGGTTATAGTAGATTAAAGATGAGTAGATACTTTTCTGAAAGTAGTACTGTATGTCCTTCAGTAGTAAGGTAAAGAAGAATATGTCTATGTTGAAAATGTCCATCCTTTACTGCTTATTCTTCATCCCTATGGTCTTCCTGGTTCTGATATGTTTAGATAAATCATTAGAGACTTATCTGTGCTTACAGCAGGGAGTTTATTTGATGTAGAAGTGTAAGTTAGGGGTTGAGAGCCCAACATGTCACATCTTCCACTCTCAGAGGGATAAGGCTAAGTATTACAGCCTCCTGGACACAATCTGGAGATGCTGCTTCCTTAAAATGCTGGAGGTGATGAAGCCACATCTTCAGCTCGGGTGAGGTGGGCTCACTGTATTCTGGAGATCCTCTACAGACCATCAGATCATCTTTCAGTTTGAGGAAAACCATAAGTGCCTGTTTTACAGTTTCATTCTGAGCAGACACAGACATGTTCTTAAGAACCTCAACAGTTAGTGACACCCTCTCCAAAGTCAGGATGAGACGATCCCTCTGTGTAAGGTCGCATACAGATGGTTTGTGTCTCAGCATTCTTCTGTAGCATCTCATTGCATTGGTAGGCATGTTCTTTTCATGATCGTGTTGCAGCTCCTTTAGTGTTGTTATGTCAGAGGACGCCACTGATAAATAATGGGATTTCGGGCAGAGCCTCCTGTGCAAGCGCCCACTTACTGCAACCAGTAAAATGCTCAACACCACGAGTCTGATATCCATTTCTGTTCTGCTGGATTGGATCTGAAAATGTATTTCTGGTTCCAGATATTTTTTGCCTTACACTGTCACTCCACAGTGCTAGTCTCTGGTTGATCTGAAGTCTTGTATCCATGATTCTTCTTTTATACTCCTGTTTGCAGGAGAAAAATGTCCTCATTTTCATGATGTTGTGAAGTTCTCTTTTGTTCAGAACTCAAGTGATGTGAGAGAGGTGATAGCTGCTCTGGGAACTTCTATATCACTTTCAGTTTCCTTTCTATACAGGTAAGAAGGTAACGTCAGGTAGCTGGTGAGATTCTTCTACCTGTCACACAGGAAACTCCTCCTTCTGCTACAGGACTCTCCTGTGTATGGAGGACCCAGGTTTATTGTGTGTTTTCAAAGGAACTTTTACAACGTATTATTGCCAACAGAAAAAAACATAACACAGCTTTGTAAATGTTCTGTCTAAAGACACAAAAAGAATGAAGAAAATATAGGAGAGATGTATAAACTTAACATATAAAATATCAGTTTAGCGATTGTGTTTAACCATTTTGCAACCTACAATATTGATTTTTTTTTTCATGTTTATACATTTTGTAATAAATGTTGTGTCACAATAATAAGTCACAAATAATAGCATGTAGGGATAGAGGTATATAAAGAGATAAGAGATTGTGAGAATTTAATTGGTTTTTCACTTTGGCTTTCCTTATCCACACATTTATTGCTGGTCAGTATCACAGAAAGTATGGATGGCAGAAACAGCCAGACAACTAGCATATCCAGAAGGAGGTCAGCATTGGTGCCCCCTGTATTTCTCTCTATTGAGGTTTTCTTTAATAAAATACCATTCCTATATGTGTGCATACGCTCCACACCAAGACCAGCTGGACCCTTTTAGTCCATATAAAATGTAGTCCATATAAAAAGTATCTTAGCTAAATTGAAATCAGAAAAGAACTAGACAAAAGTTGTATTTTGTTTGTAATGATAAGTCCAGCAGATTGATGCATGTTTTATATATTTATTGGGAATTCCATTTTTCAGAGACAGCAGTCCAATGTGTTTTTTTCACACTTTTAACATTTTTAACACTGAAAACCAATTAAACATTTGAAGTTTATTACAATTTAATTAATTTCCATGAATTAAAACTTAATAAATCTGTAATCCATTGCTGGATAAAAGGGATACTAAACAGGGTCTCATATCACAATTATATGGCGTATTATATGATAAGTTTGAAGCATTAGTGGACATACCAGCAAACTCTGGACTCGTGATTTGGGGGTCATATCAGATGATCAATGGGCAGTGGCATTGTCAGCAGTGCCCATGGTCTTCTTATCCCCTAAGCAAAATCTAACTCAATTATTTATCTTACACAGGGCTTATTATACACCTGAGAAGCTATTTAAATGGAAGCGTAGAGACACACCTCAATACCCTAGATGTAAAGGGTGCTCCGCTAATTTAATACACATGCTATGGAGATGCCTCAAACTTCATTGTTATTGGCATGGGGTTGTCTCTACTATAAATTGCCTTTATGGGACAAGGAACCCAATGGAGCCAGGGGTATGTCTTCTGAGTATCCTGGATAAATCCAGGATCCTGAAAGACATCTTTATACCAACAGTAAGGTGTTTGTTTCAGGCGCGCAAGCTTATAGCACAAAATGGGTGTCACCATATCCTCCAACAATAGAGGGATGGGAAATACAAATAAGGGAAACTCTAGTTAAAGAGAAATATATACTCTTACATAGAGGATGTCCAGGGAAATTTGAAAAAAATATGGAAGAGGTGGTCACTGGTCAGACATTTCGGTTAGAATGACGAGACGGACGAAGATGGTTAACTTTAGTGAGAGATTAGGTAGAAAGGGGGAGGGGAGTTTGGTTTGTGGATGTGGGTTTTCTTTTTCATATATGATGTGTATTTCTAAATGTACATGGGATGTATGTTTGTTTGTTTTGATTGTTATAAAATAAATAAAAAATAATCTGATTAAAAAAACAAACACGCAAAGTTTACCAGCTTGTTGCTAAACTAAATCCAAATCCTAATCTTATCTTTAAAAGTTAAACTATATTTACATTTTCATGTTATCCTGTGCTGTACATCACAGAATCATGCCTGCTTTTAATGCAGTGCCGTCTGAGGACCTGACGATCAGGGACATCCAATATTGCATTTTGGCCTTGTGCCTTGCACACACAGATTTCTTCAGATATTCAGAATCTTTCGATAATAATATATACAGTAGATGAATATATTTTAATTGAAATTTTACGTTGAGGAACATTATTCTGAAATTGTTCAACAATTTTTAGATGCAGCGTTTTACAGATTGGTGATATGTCAGATATGTTTTCTAATTTTGTGTCTAAATATGTGTTTAGGAGGTTTGCAAATAATTTCATTCTGTTTTTATGTAGATTTTACACAGCGTCACAACTTTTTTGGAGTTAGGGTTTTATATCATTTTCTATGTTGCTGCTTTGAATTGGGGGGGGGGGGGCGTCTTATTTATCTGCATATACTGTACACTACCCCTTTTTTATAATTATTTTTATACTGACAGTTGGTAGTTTACACTCACTTTACCTAGAAGATCAACTGAGCACCAGTCTTTCCATTTATATCGGTAATTTACTCCCACCATATTATTGCTTTAAAAATGTACCTACAGTATCTCACAAAAGTGAGTACACCTCTCACATTTTTTAAAACATTTTATTATATCATTTCATGTAACAACACTGAACAAATTACACTTTGCTACAATATAAAGTAGTGAGTGTATAGTTTTTATAACAGTGTACATTTGCTGTCCCCTCAAAATAACTCAACACGCAGCCATTAATGTCTAAACCACTGGCAACAAAAGTGAGTACACCCCTAAGTGAAAAATGGCTAAATTAGGCACAAAGTGTCAATATTTAGTGTGGCCACCTTTTTGGACATGGAGTTCACCAGAGCTTCACAGGTTGCTGCTGCAGTCCTCTTCCACCCCTTCATGACGACATCATGGAGCTGGTGGATGTTAGAGACCTTGCGCTCCTCCACCTTCCATTTGAGGATGCCCCACAGATGCTCAATAGGGTTTAGGTCTGGAGACATGCTTGGCCAGTCCATCACCTTTATCCTCAGCTTCTTTAGCAAGGCAAAGGTCGTCTTGGAGGTGTGTTTGGGGTCGTAATCATGTTAGAATACTGCCCTGGTGCCCATTCTCCAAATGGAGGGGATCATGCTCTGCTTCAGTATGTCACAGTACATGTTGCCATTCATGGTTCCCTCAATGAACTGTAGCTCCCCAGTGGTGGCAGAACTCATGCAGCCCCAGACCATGACACTCCCACCACCATGCTTGAATGTAGGCAAGACACACTTGTCTTTGTACTCCTCATCTGTTTGCCGCCACACATGCTTGACACCATCGGAACCAAATACATTTATCTTGGTCTCATCAGACCACAGGACATGATTCCAATAATCCAGGTCCTTAGTCTGCTTGTCTTCAGCAAACTACTTGTAGGCTTTCTTGCGCATCATCTTTAGAAGAGGTCTCCTTCCGGGACAACAGCCATGCAGACCAATTTGATGCAGTGTGCAGCGTATGGTCTGAGCACTGACAGGCTGACCTCCCCCACCCCTTCAACCTCTGCAGCAATGCTGGCAGCATTCATATGCCTATTTCCCAAAGACAACTTCTGGATATGACGCTAAGCCCGTGCGCTCAACTTCTTTGGTCAACCATGGCGAGGCCTGCTCTGAGTGGAACCTGTCCTGTTAAACCACTGTATGGTCTTGGCCACTGTGCTGCAGCTCAGTTTCAGGGTCTTGCCAATCTTCTTATAGCTTAGGCCATCTTTATGTAGAGCAACAATTCTTTTTTTCAGATCCTCAGAGAGTTCTTTGCCATGAGGTACCATGTTGAACTTCCAGTGACCAGTATGAGAGAGTGAGAGCGATAACACCAAATTTAACACACATGCTCCCCATTCACGCCTGAGACCTTGTAACACTAATGAGTCACATGACACCGGGGAGGAAAAATGGCGAATTTTGATATTTTCACTTAAGGGTGTACTCACTTTTGTTGCTAGCGGTTTAGACATTAATGGCTGTGTGTTGAGTTTTTTTGAGGGGACAGCAAATTTACACTGTTATACAAGCTGTACACTCACCACTTTACATTGTAGTAAAGTGTAATTTCTTCAGTGTTGTCACATGAAAAGATAGAATAAAATATTTACAAAAATGTGAGGGGTGTACTCACTTTTGTGAGATACTATATATGCAATACGTGGATCTGTAAAGTTACTCTGTGTAAACCCAAAGCTATGTATAACTTGATTGCATATTGTTTATATACAGTTCAGGTCATATGATCAGCTCCCCATCAGGTCAAATGCCAGCACTTTTGATGTTTCCATGATGCAAGTTTACTTTTCATTGCCAGTATAGGATAAAATCCATACAGATTGTAACTCATGTCAGCTGATCTTCATCTTAGTTGTAGCAAGGTATGGTTGGATCCCCCAATCTTGAATACCAACAACCAAGATAGGCAAGACAAGAACATTGGTAATACCTGAACTGGATTACCAATAGGTTCTAGAAATCACAAAAATCTAAAAACCATGTAGATGTAACATTGCATATGAAGGAACATTTAAATAAAATGAAAAGAAAATTAGCTGCTTTAGATATGAAGGTCAATGCCCCACCTACAGATAACACATAGAGAGTTAAACCTAGTCTCAAGCCTAAAGATCCAAAATACTTTATACCAAAGTAAACAATGGCGTAATTCTCCCCAATCTACAGAACTATCAGTATGCTCAATAAAATGGAAATATAAAAAAAATATTTTCTAGAAAAGGTACTTATAAAATGGTATGCAGCTTACTATCCCCATGTAAAAAGGGCTAATTATGCCTAATAATTTGTTTAATAGTAGTTTAATACTCAGTGGAAAAGATGGTCTCAAATATATTTTTGCCAGACAATCATTAGTTGTTACTTTCACCCCAAAAAACCTCTCTCTGCTTTTCCCACTGTAAATTTAATAGTTACATTCAGAGTACACTGTCGATATTTTCTCTGTCGTATCTCTCTTTTTTTTTCTCTTTTTTTTCTTCTCCTCTCTACAGTGAAGACCATTAGTGTCTTACTACAACATATATTCGGTTGCCACAATCTGTTGCACAGTTACCCCTGATGAAGGGCGTGAAAGCTTCGAAGCATACATGTCGGGCAACCGCATTCCATCGAGGAGGGTAAACCGCACTCTTTGCGGCCCATCAACTGTGCCCCCTCAATCAACACCTTTCTAAGGCAACACTGGTGCAATACTAATGTGAACATTTTTAGTGCTAATGCTTTTATGTGACTACTCTGACAATTTTGCATTTGTTTTTGTTGTCTTCATTTATTGACCTTTTTGTTGTAATAAACCTTTGTTTTTATACAGTGCTTGCTCAGCCTATTTAAAGTCTCTTTCTGTGGGGGAGTTTCTTTGTATAGTAACATATGATGGGATGAGCTTGCAACCATCAATTATCCTAGAGACTGTATGGTATATTAACAGAATTAATAAAAATGTACCTATATGCAATGGGTGGATCTGTAAAGTTACTCTGTGTAAACCCAAAGCTATGTATAATTTGATTGCATATTGTTTATATACAGTATATCAGGTCAAATGTCAGCACTTTTGATGTTTCCATGATGCAAGTTTATTTTTTCATTGCCAGTACAGGATAAAATCCATACAGATGGTAACTAATTTCAGCTGATAGTCACCTTAGTTGTAGCAAGATATGGTTGGATCCCCTAATCTTATATACCCACCAACCAAGGTAGGCAAGACAAGAATATTGGTAATATCTGAACTGGATTACCAATAGGCTCTAGAAATCACAAAAATCTAAAAAACATATAGATTTTTATATGCATTGCATATGAAGGAAAATTGAAACAAAATTAAAAGAAAAGTAGCTACATTAGATATGAAGGTCAATGCCCCACCTACAGTTAACTAGAGAGTTAAACCTAGTCTCAAGCCTAAAGATCCAAAATACTTCATACCAAAGTAAACAATGGTGTAAATCTCAGCAACGTACAGATCCCTCAGTATGCTCAATAAAATAGAAATATAAAAAAAAAAATTCTAGACACAATAGGGCTCTGTCCGACAACTTAACCATTGACGGAAACAGCCAATCTTTAGCCAATAAAGATTGCATTATTCTGATGTTTGAATGAACGTGATTATAACAACATGTATTCTTGATCTCACATTTGAAAGACCCCTTAACCTTAATCCAAGTATCAGACTTAATTGTGATATCAAAAAGGCTTGTTGAAAGAAACAATCCCATGGTGGGTGCCTTTTTAGAACAGAAGCAACAACCATGTAAAATGGGCAAATTATGCCTAATGATTTGTTTAATAGTAATTTAATACTCAGTGGAAAAGATGGTCTCAAATATATTTTTGCCAAACAATCATTAGTTGTTACTTTTAGTTTCACCCAAAAAAAACCTCTCTGCTCTTCCCACTGTGAATTTAATAGCTACATTCAGAGTACACTGTAGACATTTTCTCTGTCTTAAAGAGTAGTTCCAGCCCTTTCTGTGTTTATTAATAGTCAGCAGCTACAAAATGTGTAGCTGTTGACTTTTAATAAACACACACTTACCTGTCCAGACCTCAGTTTCTGAACCAAAGGACTTATTTTTCAAACAATTCCTTCTGTTGGGCGGCACAGTGGTGTAGTGGTTAGCACTTTCGCCTAGCAGTGAAAGGGTCGCTGGTTCAAATCCCAACCATGACACTACCTGCCTGCAGTTTGCATGTTCTCCCTGTGTCTGTGTGGGTTCCCTCTGGGTACTCTGGTTTTCTCCCACACTCAATGCTGGTAGGTTAATTAGATCCTGTCTAAATTGGACCTAGTATGTGTATAAACAGGGGCGTAACGATAGGGGTTGCAGGGGTTGCAATCGCAACCGGGCCCCATGGTCCAGGGGGCCCATGTGCCTCCCTTGTACACCTGAATAGGAGGGTTGGTGGGGGTGGCATTTAGAGGACCCAATCTCCTCCATTTTCCTCTATCCAGTTTACTTGTCTTCTGCTGTTCCCAGGGCCCCTGTGTGCTTCCCTGGTCCCCCTGGGGCCTGCTGCAGAACTTGTGAAAGGGCCCCACTGCAGTACCGTAATAAAGGGACCCACAATAGGAGTAAAGGGCCCCAGGATCAGTGGGAAGAGGGAAGGGCCCTGGCCAGGGGTCAGGGGGCCCTTCATAATTTCTTGCACCGGGGCCCTGAAGGTTCTAGTTACGCCTCTGTGTATAAATGTGAGTTAGAGACCATTGTAAGCTCTTTGAGGGTAGGGACTGATGTGTACAATATATATGTAAAGAGCTGTGTAAATTGACAGCGCTATATAAGTACCATAAATAAATAATAGCCCATGTACGTTCACCCACTTTAATAGTACAGTACTTTGAGGTTGACAACTGGTAGCAGGCAATGTTGTTTTCTCCCCTTTATTCATATGCAATGTTGCCTGTGTATTATGCCTGGGAAGCAGTTTTTGTATATGTTGATTTTTTTTTCAGATATGTGTGATTTCAGGATGCCATTGGTAATCCAGTTTTGATATTGCCATTATCCTCTTCTTGCCTACCTTGGTGGTGGGTATATAAAGATAGGTGATCTATCCATACTTTTCTATGACTTAGGCCAAAATTGGCATAACACATAAACATATTCGTGTCTGTATGGTATTTATCCTGTACTCACTACGAAGAAATAAACTTGCATTGTGGAAACTTAAAAAATGCTGCTATTTAGCGGTTTAATCTTTTTATATTTCCAAACTGCAATCATTCCTTTCACCTCCTTTTCTAGCACTATATATACATAGAGGGTAAGACTTTCTCACTATTATATTACATTGCTTTATTATAGATAACTAATTGCAACATGCATTTTTGAGTCAAATTTTGATGACTCAAATGAGGCATTGGATGAGGCACACTTGGACTACCGCATCGGTGGAGGGAGGTGGAAACAGCTGGTCGTATGAGAAATAAAGTTTTGACTCTGTTTATTTTGCTGTTACTGATACTGAGGTATGTAGAGAGCTCTGAGTTGGAGCTATAGACTCTAATCTACAATACATACATTGAAACCACTAACTATATACAATCTATTTTAGAGCTTGACTGGAACTTTTTTTCCTGAAGAAGCGGGCGAAGTCCTGTGAAACGCAACTGCAACGGAAATCGCAGCAAGCGAGTCATCACCCAATCTTGCAAGGGATGATGATTCAATTTCTTACTGTGTAGTATACAGATATTACTTCACATATGTAATTTTGTGTCATGTTACGTCCTCATTGTATGTCTTTTATGGTTTTAACAAAGTACTTATACAATCAATTTTGATAAGTTTTCAAGAAGACGCGTTGGTACCGTTAAAGTCCTTTGTTAGTTTATAGGGTCTTTTTTTTTTTTTAGCTTTCAATGCTTTTTATTTAAATGTTTCAAGGACAAACAGAAAGAAATATCCATTGATATAACAACATTTAGAATAATATGCGACACCAGAAATCCTCTGGTATTGCAATAACATATAGGTAATAACATGTTGAATAGTTCAGCATCTTCCTGAGATTTCGTCTGTGAGAGGCAGTGCCCCAGCACCCCAAAAGGGAACAAGCTGTGCTAGGGAACTAGCCTTCCACAGATTTTTTATTATTTAAAAGACAAAAGGACAAGAATAAGGAGAAGGGGAGAGGGAGATAAAGAGGGGATTGCCTTAAAGAGAAAAGGAGTGGCCCAAAAACTGTAGACTCTATCGTTATATAGGGTCTTTTTTTTGTGTTCCTCTTGCGATTACCTGGAATTTAAAGTGGTTGTCAACCTGTGACAACCACTTTAACCTACAGGTACGCCTAGAATAAGGCTTACCTTTAGGTGCCCTGCATATCTCCCAAACCTGTACGGTTCAGGAGATATATAGTGTTCTGCATGTGCCGATGTCAATTCAGCACATGCGCAGTGAAGAAACGACCTCCGTGCCATTTCTCCACTGACACTGTGCCGTGACTGGCGGCTCCCGTGCGCATGCGTGGGAGTGACGTCACGCGACTCTGGCAAGTCACAGAGCCGGAGTCGCAGCCCCGGAAGGAAGAGGGGCTGAAGATGGACGCTGCCTGCACAGGGGACAGTGATGGACATCGCTGGCTTCATTTGCAGGTAAGTGGCAAATAATGGGTTACTATGCGATGCATAGTAGCCCATTATGCTTCTAATTTACAGGTGTATGTAGAGGAAGTAAACCCTATCTGGGTTTACTTCCTCTTTAATGGTTTGTTCTTTTACATAGTGAACTATGCCATGCATCATCTAATTAGAACTCCTTTTCTTTTCTTTTTTTCTACAGAGCCAACACTTTCAGAAATAGTGTAGAGAAGTTTACATAAAAACACAAACTTCTGAAAAAAAGATAAAACACAACTGTCTGTATAATACTTTGCTACTTTCTATTTATTAATTGCACAAGTATGTATATACATTTATTACTGAAACAAAATGAGAAACATTTTTGTTTAACGTAATGAATTTCAGATGAATTACGGATACAATATTCCCTCTAGGTCACTAGAAACACATGAAATAAATATTTTAATAACTTATGAATAATATTAAATAAATAAGATGAAATACTTATGGGTCAACATTAGATATAAAAACATATGTCAAGAAAATCTCCTTTCAATACTATTATATTCCTATAAACTGCCTGTATCATACTTACATATTTATTGCAATATGTATATGTGTGTGTGTGTGTGTGTGTGTATATATACACTGTGTGCAGAATTATTAGGCAAATGAGTATTTTGACCACATCATCCTCTTTATGCATGTTGTCTTACTCCAAGCTGTAACCGTTAAAATTCTCACGACGTAGGGAGACGTTCTATAGAGTGATAAAAACTGAAAAGCCTCGGACAGTTCAGGAAGAAAACTGGGTAAAACGGTTTCCTTTCCTTCAACGGATTATTAATACGTGTGGACTATATCCCACAACTACAGTAATTTGGTGTGGGGAAGAGTAATGACTCTACGTGTAGTG
This sequence comes from Glandirana rugosa, assembly GCA_018402905.1. NCBI lineage: Eukaryota > Metazoa > Chordata > Amphibia > Anura > Ranidae > Glandirana > Glandirana rugosa. The sequence continues at coordinate 677,276 of BLSH010147574.1, forward strand.
GATTATACGAATTAACCATCATCCGAAAGCTCGGATATGTCGAACCTCATTCTGTTGTACGTATTTCTCCTACTACACCAGTTTTATGAGTAAACGGATTATTAAGACGTGTGTCACATATA